>VZQC01010072.1:1215248-1240873 GCA_009823505.1 Rhizomys pruinosus
ATCATTTGCCTACAATGATTTTGCCAGCATCTATCAATCTTCTTTAAGAAAAGAACACTGTCTAATGAATCCTCTCTGAATTGGTGAATCTGTGCTTTGATGTGATCTTCACAGATCTGTCTTAGCTGCTTATACAAATTTGCAGAAATCTTTTAGGAACAAAGATTTTCTACAGCCTGGTAGAGTTCTTCTAAATTGTACTTAATTGAATACTATTCTGAATAGCTTCCACTGCTTCTTTTAGTTTCTGCCATGTTTCATCTGTATAGTTTTCGGGTAATTTAGGCTTATCTTTAAAGTTCTTGATCACTAACTTCTTAGCAGACTCAGGCTTGTTGTTTGCAAAGCTAGAGACCGTGGTGGATGGTTTGGACAGGCTGTTTGCATGATGCACTGAAGCCACAGAAGAAATTAAAATACTCTTATTTTTAAAGTGCTGCTGAGAGGTTGCAGCCGTTGGTGAAGATGAGGAAGATGAGGAAGAGGATTCCTCTGCCATTTTCGTATCAAACCCTACAAACTCCAGGTTGTCTTCAAAACGGAGCTTCTTCTGTATCGGTACATGGCTGGAATCCGCCACTGGAATCCCAAGGCAGAGGGATGAGGTGGAAGGGGACGCTGAATCTCTAGCTTGTGATTGTGAAGATGGTGAATTGGAATCTAAGTCTTCTCTCTCGTTTCTACTGTTACTGCTGCTGCTGCTGTTTAACTTTCTCTTCTTGGCAGAGGTGGGTGGAGTGGTGCTGGAATTGCCATCAGTGGCAGATCTGACCTCTTGAGCAGCAGCAGCAGCAGCAGAGGGATTAGGGGAAGAAAAACCAGAAGTGACTGGGCAGACACTTTTCATAGCACCCAGATCCAGAAGCCCCCGGGTCTGCAGGACTTGTGGGGGGAGTTGGGGGAGGGAACATGGGGGGGAGAGAAGTGGAAAGGAAGAGCGAGGCGGACCTCGCGAATGCCTTCGACGCTCTTGATTGGAGGTTTCCAAATTGTTGTCTTCTGAGTTGGTGTCATCTCTTCTTTCTCTAGATCTGGACCTGGATCTAGATGTAGATCTAGATGAATGAGACATCCTCCCTTTGGGGGTGTCATTGAAGGACCAACAAAAAACTGTCTTCTCTCTCACATCCATTCACTCTCTCAAACCCTGATGCCCTCGGAGACGTTCCAGATGGACATCTTCTGTGGAAGCTCTGCCGAGGAGATCTTTGCAGGATATCTTCAGAGGATGCGGCCGCCTTTGAAGATCTTAACCTTCCCCCTGCTCCCCTTCTCTACTTCCTGTCCTCCATAAGGTGAGTAGCCTTAGCCTCCTAGCCTCACTGCACATAAACTCTTCCTCACCACATAACCAGAAATTAGAGAGCCAAGGACCATGGGCTCAAATCTCTGGGACAATCTAAAGAATCCCTCCCTTTAATTTGTTCTCTTGGGTATTTTAGTCAGACCTAAAGAGCGCTGAACAAGATGGAGGTTTTGAGTTATAGTGGCTCAACACAGTGTTTCTTGCTACATTACAATAGTGTGAAAGGTAGAGAGAATTCCTAAGAAAAAATTCACTTTGAGTATGGAACTTGCCCTGCAGGGGCTAGCAATATGCACTGGGATGTAGTCTACATCACCATGTCAGGCAGTCGCAGCACTCTGTCTTTTGCCTTCACTTTTCTTTCTTTCCTCTCATATCTCTCCCATTATGTCTCCTCCCTTCTCTTTTCCTTCTCACTGTTCTCCCTCAATTTGGGACAGTGCCAGCACTCTGTCTCTCTTCTCCATCTCTTATCTCCTGTCTTCTTTTCTATGTCTCCTCTCTTCTCCTTTCTCTTCTTCTTCAGTTCTCACTTTTTTTTATTGATGCTTATGTGTATTTCATAAACATCATTTTCCACATTCAGTTCAGGCATATTCCCTCCTTCCCCCCACCCACACCCACTACCCATCGCCCAGATCATGCATTCTGCTGTAACTTTTTCTGCATCTGCTCTCTGGCTTTTTTTGTTGTTGTTTTGTTTTTCATTTTTTTTCAACAATAAGTGATAATTTTGTGAGAAAGCATCTTACCATGTAAAGACCAATTTGCAAGCCGTTTGTGCCAAAACCCACACAGCACAGCCTGGCTCCCACCTCCAGCACAGGGGGCTTGTATGTTCAATCAAGTTGATCAAAATGAGTGTCCGTCCTTTATTGTTGTAGTTTCACCATTAACCCCAGTCCAGCCCTTACATTCTACCGTGCCCCCTCTTCGCAGATTGTTCCCTAGGGTTTAGAAAAGGGGCCCAGCGGGTGGATGAGAAGCAAAACAGTCTACTTCTCTCGGAGCTGATGCTCTTGGTCTCTAGTCAATTCTGGCTGTTTTCTTCATGGGCTGCCAGCTTGTTCCAGGAATAACCTTTTGATCCTACAATGAAGCACACGCAATTAGATGTATAGGTATTTAAACAGTATAATTGTTATGGTAGGTTACTTTGGTATAGACACAGATTTTGATGGTATGTTAATCATGGAATTACATTTTCTTCTGTTAATATTGACAGGGTCTTCGTGTGTTTATAACTATCTCCTAACCATTAGAGGATGAAGCTTGTGGCATCAGCCATGGTTATTCCTCCAAGGAGAGAGCTGATAGCCAATTAAATTTGGGATATACCAGACATAGGCTGCCACTGCTGCACAGTATTTCCAGGCAGGTTGAGGTGTAGTTGGTGCTGACTGGAGAGTCTTGTTTGACTCAAGGAGACCATATTTGCTTATTGGTTTAGTGGCCTTTATGTGTAACACACTCTTCTGGCATTCCAGAGGACCATCTGTATGCTTGCAAGTGCGGTCTCCATACATCTTTCCCATGTTATCAGGTCTTCAACAGCAGGGCCTTATCGCCTCACCCCCCCCCTCTTGCTCAGATATCCCAAGTTTGAGGGGCAAGGAGCCTTACTTTGTTTGTGGGGGTTGGGATCCCCTGGACCAACAAATCTCCTTTGGAGTAGCAATAATCCATTTGTTGATAGTCAGAGGCTCCTGTATTAATACATATTTTGCTTAAATGTGCTAGCTATTAAGGAGACTTTAGTACCTTATATTTTGGTTCTGAATAGAGAATATCTCTTTTAACAGTTCCTATGTCGCTTAGTTAATTAAGAGGCAGGTTTTAACGATTACAAGAGAATAAACTCTATTAACAGCTGGCTCTCAAATCTACAGCTGGATAACACCTCATCATCATCATTTCTCCTTATTCTAATGGGGGTACGTTTAAGAAAGTCTCTTGTATAACCTTTGCTGGCAACCTAGAAGGAAAGTTTCTTAGAATTCATTTGTATAACATTACTTTGGGGATTGGTATAAACAAATTACTTCTCTATAATTTTGCTGTCATAAATGGTATCACCCTGGTAAGCAATCTCTTTCACCCTAATAGGATTGATTTAAACTCCAAAAATTAACTTTGTTTCCCAAAGTTAATCACATACAGTAACCCAAAACAGCATGAGGTGAACTTGATGAAATCTGTGCCTTTGATTCCACCCTACTAGGTTCCATAAAACAACTGCTTTTTTGAGACTCATGGGTCAAAAATAAAAAAAACCTTAAATAAAAAGGGGGATATAGATAGACTATGAAAACCTTTTTGTCAAAAAAACCTTGCAACAAATCTTTAACTATGGGAAAGGATTTGTATGTTCCAACAGGCCAAATACACCAACGTAATGGCTGAGAAAGCAAATGCAGCTTTGCAGTGAGTAGGATGTACCAGAAATCCAGCAGAAGGATTGACTCCTCTAGCACATTGAAGGGAAGAAATCCTTCAGATTGCTGCAGACATCAGGCCCCTCTGTGGATGCCTACTAGTAACAATTATTTTTAATGATTCCTAACATAAAACTTACATTCTCACTTTTATTGCTGGTCAGTGGGAGTGTACCCTGCCTCCCCCCTCTTCTATTACTCTCTCTCTCTCCTACTCTCTCTCTCTCTGTTTTTGTTTATCTCTTCTCTTCTTTCTCTTCTTCTCACTCTCTCAATGCTGGGCAGTGAATCGTCTTCTCTCCTCCCTCTCTCCCGCTCTCTCTCTCTCTTCTTCAATGCTGGGTAGTGGGAGCACAGTTCTTCTCTTCCCTTGTTTTCTCTCTTGCACATTCAGCAGTGGCACATCTCCTCTCTTCTCTCTTCTCTCTCTCTCTCTCTCTCTCTCTTGATCTCGTCTGCTCTCTCTCTCCCTCCCAACTCTCTCTTCTCTCTCTCCTCCTTTCTCTTCTTTCCTCTTGCTAGTCTCTCTTTCAATGCTGGACAGTGGCAGCACTCTGTCTCTTCTTTTCTTAGGAACAGAAAATATTGACTGCTGAGCACTCTCTGCAGTCCCTCTAAATGTGTTTTTAGCAGACAGCTCCCTCTTCTCTTCCCAGCTAGAATCTAATTGTTTCTTCCATATACAATGATCTCTGTACATTTTTCTGATGAATTAACCTGGATCTTTCATAAAGTGTTGATGCTAGCTCTCCTGGCGTCTATGTCTGTACATGGACAAAGACTCTTCTAAAATATCACCACTTGAAATGACAGGGAATGGATTCTCTACTTCAAATTGGGGGAGAGAGGACCAAAAAACAGATGGCAGACAGGTCTGAATCAATGTGAAGTGTCTTGTCCATGAGCAGGGAGGAACACTGGTAAACATGGGCCCACCTATGAAGGAAAAAGAAATGAAAAAGAAGTAAAGGCCAGTGTCATGATCAGTCTCAAACAGCGTTCAGTGCATTCATAGGCTAATGGCTGAAAACTTAGTAATGGTGATCAGAAAGGTTTACAATTTGATGACACAAATAGAATTCTCAGAACTGTGAAGTAAGCCAGTAGATTTCCCGAGAGCTCAGAGCGACCCTGGCTCAGTGAGAGCCAGCGGATGAGGAGGGAGCTGTGTCCCCATCCATCTTTGCAAAAAGTATTTTTGTGGTTTAGATAAAACTAAAATATTGGAATATTTCAACAGAGATAGTAGTCTCTTCCAAATGGAGCAATTTGAGAAAACATTCTATGCCAGGCATTTTATTAAATTTTGTTATCATCTTCAGAATTATAATAGCATTAACATTTGGTCCAGTTCATGAAGTACAGTTTGATACAATATTATCAATTAATATTTTATGAAAAATATTAGATAACTTAAAGAAACCACTTCATTTTATCCTGGGTTCTTTTAATATCTGAGGTAGGTAAACATAAGCAGTAGCTTACCTTTTTCTTAATATCAGAAGTCTGTATGTTTTTTATTTTTAAAGATCTTTCTTCCTTTTGTGTTCTCCCCAACTTAATCAGTTTAAGCATTTTCAATATTAACAGAAATTCTCACTTTTCCGATTGAACTCATTTGCCAGCAGAATAATATAACAGTATTGGAAGATACAATAAAAGTCTTTTAGATCTGAGGCTGAGAGTATGGAACCTACGGTTAAAGCGCCGCCCGCTTCTGCAGACGACCCTGGGCTTCGATCCTCATGCACCACATAATGGGCCGGCCTGAGAAGCCGTCTGAAAACTCCAATTCCAGAGCGAACTCCAGTTGCGAGGAATCCGACACACCTCTTCTGCACTCCCAGGTCGATGTGCATCGACAACGAGGCTGACAGTACCATTGCATTAGCAGGATAAGTCTACAATACATACACATACAGAATAATAATTCAAAATAAATTAAAAAAATACTTTCTAATAAGGTTTAGATCTGTAAGTTACCTACTTGCATATAATATTAGTGCATATAGCCCACTTAATTGTTTACATGTTCAGTTTAAGCTAAGTAAAAATTAACTGTGCGTTTTGACTTTCATGCCTTTCTGAACAATTAAAAATTCATTTTCTAACCCACTAGAAGAGATGTAGGGTCCCTCATCTGTAAGAGTACTTAACTGTTTTCCCCTCATTCTACTTTCTTTCCTAGAGGCTGAGAATTAAAAGTTAATTTGGTTGATATTAATGCTCTTACTCTTACTGATTAAACATGGTAGCCCCTGAAAAAAAACATTTTTATTGTGCTTTCTGTAGACATGCGTCTCTTGAGACGCAACCTGGCTGGAACCCCCCATGTACAGCTGATACCAGCTGATTTAATTCACAGGTTATCTGCCTGCCTCTGCCTTACAAGTGTGGATAAACTCGGTGTCGTCCACCATTGCCCGCAGGCTCTGAAATGTTTAATTCTCAATAATTAGGGCACTTGTTGTTACTGATTAAATTTTTAGTTGCCATTATCATGTATTACTTTTTTATGGTTGTTTTGAGACAGAGGTCTTCACCTTTAGTTCCAGCTGGCCTGGACGCTCCCTTATAGGCCAGGCTGGCCCTTGAACTCACAAGAGTTCAAGAGCCTGCTTCTGCCTCCTAGAGTGCTGGGATAAAGTGTCATACACCACATAAATTAATATATTGTGATCACTTACATACATATGAAAGAAAAATATCTATTTAAGCATTTTTGTTATTAAAGTACTTAAAACACTTCCTTGAAAGCATTGTCAATAATAATTTCTCAATTATTTGTAAAACAAAATAAAAACTCTTAAAAAATCAATTTCTCAAATGCTACTTATAAAATCAGTTCTTCTCTACGGTGTACTTTGAAGTAGCGTGGAATAAACTCAGGACCTATTCATCTTATCAAATCATGGCAATTATTGAGTAACAATATAGAATAACTAAAGACAGAATACTTTAGCGATAGCAATTAATATTCTTATGGATCGCTTTCTGGAATTTCTACAATATTATATATACTAATTAACATTTTCCCTTAAATTGATTCGTGAGCTCAAAATTTATCTCATTTATCTAAGTTGAAGAAAAATAAAGCATATTTGCTGTAAATACTAGCGTTGATAAATAAAACAACTTGAATTGATTTCTAAAGTACTATCCTAGTGAAATATTTAAATGTCTGTCTATATATAATATATCCAAATTTTCTAATATTTAATAAAAAATCAATAATTCTTATTCTATATAGAAAAAGAGACTGCTAATATAGTATTAGTTCTGAAATATCTGTCTAATTCTTTCTTTCCTGGTAAAATATATAATTTTAGAGAAGGCTGAAAAAGCCACGCAAACAAATATTAAATTTATCTTCTAGACTTGATTCTTTTGTCAAGACTTTAGAAGAAGAAGACTGAAGCTCAAAATTTGAGCAAAATGATGAGAAATAAATCTAAAAGTACAAGACGCCCATCTCCATGTTCCCGGGTAGGTTTGGAGAAAATTTCTGTATACTTGTTGGTTGCTCAGGTACTGACTTGATTATTATTTAATTTGGAAGCAATTCATTTCCATTCAGCATGAATTGCTATGTCAAAGAAGTTAGGAGAGTGAAGTCTTTTTGTTGGGGTAGTGGACCACAAAATTTTTTTTAGTTTTTTTTTAATTAAATTTAAATTAAAAAAAAATTTTTTTTAATTTTAAATTAAATGTACTGTCTGCCTGTTGGTCTGCTGCACCGTGTCGTGCAATCCACGGAGTCAGAGAGAGGGTCTCAGGATTCCCCTGGGAACTGGAGTTCTCCTTGGAATTGGAGTTACAGACGGTTCTTAGCTGCCATGTGGGTGCTGGGGATCGAACCCGGGTCCTCTGCAAGAGCAGTTGGTGCTCTTAACCACTAGGCTATCTCTCCAGCCCCCAAAATTAGTTTTTTTAATCCCACTGTAAGTTGTGGTTGGGAGACAATCAGGCACTCTTGAAGCAATTTGGTATAAAGTTGTAAAAAGGAGATGCTTTTGTTATTTATTTCTTTTCATTCTGTAGTCATGTTCATGTAAGTAGAGATTGTACACTGTTAACAACAGTAGCAGCTTTTTGAAATGTGCATAAATTGTTTTTATGTGTGTGTATTTTGCCTACATGTATGTAAATGCATCCACCTGTGTTGTACATTGCTGTGGAGGCCAGAGGAATATGATGGGTCCTTTACAATTGGAGTCAAGGATGGTTGTTAGCTTCATGTGGGTGCTGGGAACCAAACTTGGGTCTTTTGCAAGAGCAGCCAATGCTCTTAACTTCTGAACAACCTTTCTAGCCCTAGTAGCAGCTTTTTGTTAGTATCATATGTCAAAGAATTTCAAGCCAGGAATGGTAGTGCACACCTGTAATCTGAGCTTTCAGGAGAGCAGAGGAAGGGAGATCAGTTCAAGGCCAGTCTTGACCATATCTTGAGTTCAAGGCCTGCTTGAACATCAGACACTGTCTCAAACAAAATTAAGCAAAAGAATTTCAGATATCTTAAATAATAATTCTAGGGTGCAAACTGTGATGTAGAGCTTTTGAAGTCAACAACAAGAGATCTCGAAGAACTTAAATGCATGCTGCAAAAATATGAGCGTCATGTGGCAGAACTCCAGGTTCTTACCTCCGAAAGAGATAAGATGTTCCTTCGCTCTTTAACTGCTAAGCCATGTCTCCAGCCCCAGCAATTCTTTGTTTTATGATAATGATTAAATATGCCAATCAGTTAATGTAACATTTGGGAATCAAATTTGTTCCTTAGATACCCTTTTCTACTCTACCATTAAGTTAATCTTCATAGCCTTGTTCTCAATATACTTTTAATGAAAGGTATGTTTCCAGTCTAGTAAGTGCATGAACGTACACACATATTATTCTTATATGTCATAAATCATAATATGCATGTATATAAATAGTCTTGATTTTTGGAATTAGAAATGAAGGTGGGGCTCAGTGACAAAGCAATTGCCTAGCCTCCACAGGCACTAGATTGTAATCCCTAGTACATCACAAAACAATTAAAGCAAAACAGAATAACAGGAAAATAGAGAAATGAATGTTGAATGATAGAGTGTAGTGAGTTTGAAGTTAAAAAGTAGTTTGAGGGTTAAATAATTCTATCCCATCACTTTTGGAAATGCCATATAACTAATTTAATTTTGTAAATTAAACTCACACTGTAGTTTATCTCTGATTTCTGGGATAAAATTATATAACTTTTTTAAAAAATTATTTATTTTCTTATGTGTATGAATGTACTGTCTGCATGCAGGTTTGTGTACCTGTGTCGTGCAATGCCGCGGAGTTCAAAAGAGGGTGTCAGATTCCCCTGGAACTGGAGTTACAGATGGTTCTTAGCCACCATGTGGGTGCTGGGAATCAAACCCGGGTCCTCTGCAAGAGCAGTCAGCGCTCTTAACCGCTAGGCCATCTCTCCATCCCCAAAATTATATAGCTTTAAAAATATCTTATTATTTTATTTTATGTGTATTAATTGTCTGCATATATGTAAGTGCACCCATGTCACTCAATGCCTCTGGAGGTCAGAAGAAGTGTCAGATTCCTTAGAACTGGAGTTATGGATGGTGTTATCTGCCATGTGGGTGCTGGAACCTGAACCCAAGTCCTCTGCAAGAGCAGCCAATGCTTTTAATCATTGAGCCATCTTTGTACCCTATAGCTTTTATTAATAAAGTATCTTTAGCTTATCCTAGTTTGCTTTCTGTTGCTGTAATAAAACACTGACCAAAAGCATGTTGGGGTGAAAGGGTTTATGGCATCTTAAACTTTTAAGTGACAGTCTATCTTTTGGGGAAGTCAGATAGAAACTCAAGGTAGGAACTGAAGCAGGAACCATGGAGGAAAGCTGCTTACTGGCTTGCTTCCTCTGCCCCGTGCTCTGCCTGCTTTTTTTTTTAATTTATTTTTATTTTTATTTTTTTTTATTATGTCTCCAAGACCTGAAACTGAAAGCCACCAACCAGCCAGTCAGTCATGTGTCACTGGAAATGCTGTAGCACTGGAATAGAACCCACCAACCATGGCGCAGTCTGCCTGCTTTCTTATACAACCTGGGATCACCTGCCCAGGGGTGGCACCACTCATGATGTGCTGGGCCCTCCCACATCAATTAGGAGTTAGGAAGATGGCCTCACAGACATTGTCAGGGGCCAGTCTGATGGAGGCCTGCCTCAGTTGAGGTTCTCTCTTCACAGGTGTGTCAAGTTCACAACCTAAACTGTCTAGCATAATCATCTTTGTTCAACAAATATTAAATAACATATCATGATTTATATTTTTAATTATTTTTAAATTTTTATTTATTTAATGTACGAGTGTACTGTCTGCATGTAGGTCTGTGCACCGGTGTCATGCAATGCCGCAGAGGTCAGAAGAGGGTGTAGGATTCCCCTGGAACTGGAGTTAAAGACTGTCTCAGCTGCCATGTGGGTGCTAGCGATCGAACACGGGTCCTCTGCAAGAGCAGTTGGCGCTCTTAACCTCTAGGCCATCTCTCAATTTATTTTTTATGTGTATGAATGTACCGTCTGCATGCAAGTTTGTGCACCCGTGTCGTGCAATGCCGCGGAGGTCAGAAGAGGGTCTCGGATTCCCCTGGAACTGGAGTTCTCCTGGAAGTGGATTTACAGACTGTTCTGAGCTGCCATGTGGGTGATGGGGATTGAACCCGTGTCCTCTGCAAGAGCAGTCAGTGCTCTTAATCACTAGGCCATCTCTCCAGCCCCCTCATGATACATTTTTTGATAAACTACCAAAATTTTTAAAGAATTATAGTTACTATATCCAGGACTTTAGGGTTATTACTCTAAGGCACCACTTCTTTTTTTTTTTTTTTAATTTATTTCCGTATGTGTATGAATGTACTGTCTGCATGCAAGTCTGTGCACCCGTGACGTGCAATGCCGCGGAGGTCAGAAGAGGGCGTCGGAATCCCCTGGAACTGGAGTTCTCCTGGAATTGGAGTCTCAGACGGCTCCCGGCCGGCCATGGGGTGCTGGGGATCGAACCCGGGTCCTCTGCAAGAGCGGTTGGCGCTCTTAACCGCTAGGCCATCGCTCCAGCCCAGGCACCACTTCTTAAATAGTGGGTCATGATCCCATGTGGGTCACATAACTGAAGGTTGGGATTTTGAAAAACTTGGCAACAACAACAACAAAAAAAAAATTTGGCAATAGTGACAACCATGTAAGATGACAAAAATGACTGTCTATGATGACCATGCAGAGAAATCTTTAATAATCAATGAGGAAAACCCTTTTCTTTTTTCCATAGCTTTTAGGAGGTTTACCCAAAATATCATTTTCTTATTAATGTATAGCGAAGCTGGGCATGATGGTACAAAGGGATCTTGGTGGGATTGAGGCCAGCCTGGTCTACTTTGTGAATTCCAGGCCAACTAGGCTACAGGGAGATCCTGTCTCGAAAAAGAAGTATAGTGAAATGAAAACATTATGCTAGTTTTTACTGAGTATGCTGTATTTAAATACATTAAAAATTAACAGTTTTTCTTTGTAAAAAGTTTATCAAGGGGCTGGAGAGATGGCCTAGAGGTTAAGAGCACCGAGTGTTCTTGCAGAGGACCCTGGTTCGATCCCCAGCACCCACATAGCGGCTTAGAACTGTCTTTAACTCCAGTTTTTCCAGGGGAATCCAACACCCTCTTCTGAACCCCATGGCCCTGGCCCCACAAACAATGGGTGCACCAACCTACATGCAGACAGTATAATCATACACATAAAAAAATAAAATTAAAAAAAATATATATATAAAAATTTGGGCCTAGTATGATGGTGCACACCTTAATCCTGGCACTCAAGAGGCAGAGGCATGGATCTCATGAGTTCGAGGCCAGTCTGGTCCCACAGCAAGTTACAAACCAGCTGGGGCCATGGGAGACCTGCCTCAAAAACAACAGCAAAGAGGCTGGAGAAATGGTTCAGTGGTTAAGACCACTGCCTGCTCTGGCAAAAGACCCGAGTTTGGTTCCCAGCACCTACATAGCGGTAACAACCAGGGGATCCATACCCTCTTCTGATCTTCACAGGCATTACGAGACACGGGTGCACTTATATACATGCAGCCAAAATATTCAGGCACATAAGATAAAAATAAACTAAGAGTATGTGATTTTGAGCCAGGCGAGGTGGCACATGTCTTTAGTCCCAGCACTTGGGAGCAGAGACAGGTGGATCTCTGTGAGTTGAAGGCCAGACTGGTCTACAGAGTGAATTCCAGGCCAGCTGGAACTCGAGGGAGACCCTGTCTCAAAAAAAAAAAGCATATTAATTTAACTCCCAAATATAAATGTATATGAATAAACATTGTATTTTTTTCAAATAAATTTTTTTTAACAAATCTAGACCCGTGTTCCTCCTTCTCCCCACCCCACCAGAGCTCATGGCATTCTGCCAAACAGGCTTTTCATCTCTTTAGTCTTTCTCATATTTCCATGGAAGTTGACTGTTTTGTGTTTTCAGTCAGTTCTTTTGATGCAGATCTTTTCTGTTGTTGGTGGTTTTGTTTCCAAAAGGCATTACGCCCAACTGCTTTGCACAAAGCTCAGGGGCCCTACACAAGAAATACTTACAACTGGGTAATTGGCACTAGCATCCACAGATGAGGTAACACCATTCGTCGTTTGTTTTCTGGGACTTGTTACTTCACTCAGCATGATGTCCTCTAGCTCCAGCCATTTTCCTGCAAAAGCTAGTGATGTCGTCTTTCTTTACTGCTGCCATAGAACTCCATTGTGTAAGATGTACCACATTTTTCTCTATCCACTCGTCAGTTGAGGGGCATTTAGGTTGTTCCAAGCTTCCTTGCTAGGTGAAGAGAACTGCAATAAACATGGCCTGCATGTATCTCTGTGGTGGCGTAAGTCTTGAGGGTACATGCCCAGGAGGTATGGCTGGGTCGGGTGCAAAGTTCATTCCAAGTCTTCCAAAGGTTCTCCACACTGCTGTCCAGAGTGGCTGTACAAGTTTACATTCCCACCACGCAGTGGAGAGTGTTCCCCTTTCCCCACAACCTCTCTAGCACTTGGTATCATTTGTTTTCTTGATCCTAGCCAGTCTTATTGGCAGTAAGATGATATCTTAAAGTGGTTTTTCATTTGCATTTCCTTAATTGAGTTAGTGATGTTGAACAGTTCTTGAGTGTGTTCTCAGACTCTCTAATCCTCCTCACTTGTGAAGTCTTCTGTTCAGTTCTTTGCTCCATCTATTGAGTGGGTCATTTGTTTTCTTTTTTCTTTGTTTTTTGAGTAGTTTATATATTCTGGAAATCAATGCTTTGTCAGATGTATCTGCAGTGGGGTTTTCCTCCCACTCTGTGGGATTTCTCTCACTTCCTTGATTGTTTCTTTTGATGTACAGAAGCTTTTTTTTTTTTTTTTTTTTTTTTTTAATTAATTTTTATGATGCTTGTGCATTTCATACATTTTCCAATTCAGTTCCAGGCTTATTTCCCTTTCCCTCCCCCCCACCCCCACCCCATCCAGATCATGCATTCTGCCATAAATGTCCTGCATCTTTCTCTCAGTTTTTTTTTTTTCATTTTTAGCTATAAGTGATAATCCATGAGTACAAGCTCCTTCATGCAAAACCTATCTGCAGGCTTTTGTGCCCAAACACCTACAGCCCCACCATCCAGTGGGGGGTGACAGGTTGTTTGTTCAATCAAGTTGATCAAATGAGTGTCCAGACTACATTGCTGTAGTTTCACACCATTCACCCCAATCGCAGCCCTTACATTCTACTACCACGCCCCCTCTTCCGCAGGTTGTTCCCTGGCTTAGAAAAGGGCACAGGTGGATGAGAGGTAAAACAGTCCACTCTCTCTGGAGCTGTTGACTTGGACTTTGGCTCGGTCAATTCTGTGCTGTTTCCTTTCAATGGGTGACAGTTTGTCCAGGAATAACCTTTCGATCACTACAATGAAAACAAGCAATTAGATATATAGGTTTTCAGCAGCATTTTTTTAAAGAAGGAGTTACTTTAGCATAGACACATTTTTGGATATGTTAATCATGAATTACAATTTTTCCCCCCTGTTAAATATGAAAGGGTCTTACTGTGGCTTATAACATCGAACTGTAGAGGATGTAAGCTTGTGGCATCAGCCATGGGTTATTTCTCCAAGGGGAGAGCCAATAGCCAATTAGATTTGGGATATACAGGCACATGGCTGCCTCTGCTGCACAGTATTTCCAGGCAGGTGAGGTGTATCTGGTCTGACGGTGGAGTCTTGCTTGAACTCAGGGAGACCCATATTTTGCTTTATTGGTTTAGTGGCCTTGGTAACACTCTCTGCATTCCAGAGGCCATCTGTAACACTTGCATGTGTGGTCTCAATACATCCCTCCCATGTTAACTGTCAGTCTTCGGCAGCAGGGTCTTATGCCTCTCCTCCTTGCAGGTATTCCAATTTAGAGGCAAGGAGCCTCTTACCTTTTGTGGGGCCTTGTGATCCCCTGGCCAACATCCACCTGGTTAGAACAATCCATTGCTGATGTCAGAGCTCCTGTATTAATATATTTTGCCTGAGTGCATAGCCCTAGGACTTTAGTATTATATTTGGTTCTGAACAGAGAGTAATCCCTTCCACAGTTCCCATGTCTAGTAAGTCAATTAAAGAAAGCAGTTTTACCGGTTTTATAAGAGATCACCTCTACAATAGTTGTCCTCCAATTTACAGTTGGGAAGCGACCTCATCATTGTCATATTTCTCCTTGTTCTCATGGGTGGGAAGGCAAAGTAAGTCTCTCTCAATTAGAACCTTTGTGGCACCTAGAAGGTAAGTTTTCATTAGGACTCATTATAACTAGTTGTTACATGTAGGATCCACAGAGGGTTTCGATGTTTATATGGCAATCTGAGGCTTTTCTTCCTTTGAATGTTCAGACGGGTCAGCCTTTCGTTGCCACTTTTTGGTATTCCTACTCAATGCAAACCTGTATCTTTTCTTTCTCAGCAGTTAAGTTGGTGACGTTTTGTCCTGTTGGAACAACAAAATCTTTTCCCATAGTTAGTTTAAGATTTGAATTGCAAGGGTTTGATGAAAAGGTTTCAGTCTTTCTGTATCCCCCCCCCCTTTTTTTAGCGTATGAGTTCTCCAGATGATAGTTGTATTATACATGAATATGGGTGATCAAGGCATAGATTTCATCAAATTCACCCATGTTGTTTTGGGTGACTATATATGATTAACTTGGGAAGCAAACTTAATTTTTACGTTAATCATCTTAAAGAGAATGCTACAAGTGAACTGTACAAACAGAGAAATTAAGAGAACATTTGTATGTGTTCCAGATCCCAAATTTTGCTCTAAAACAGATTTTATGTAAAGCAAATGTGGGCAACAGCGAATATATCTCCATTTAATTCAGATGCATTACCATTTTTATCAGATTCTGTAAACCAATGTTGTTTAAATACACATGTTTACTTTTACTTTTACTAAGTCCTAAAACACCATGTGTCCTGTAGCAGTGTTCTAGGCGAAACTGGGTACTGAATGGTTGTTGAACTCACAGTCAATTAAACATACTTAATCGAATATACAAAACCCCGTGTCCCTCTCCCACCTCCCCCTTTCCAATTCCCCATTCGTCCCATTTTCTGAGCAGTCTTTCTGCTGTTCGGTTACGATGCATCCCTCTCCAGGAGAAATAGTTATATCTGGGTTGTTGGTACTAGCATTTCCACATATGAGGGACACCATTGTCGTTTTTTTTTCTGGACTGTGTTTACTTTTCACTTAACATAATGTCTTCCTCTCCATCCATTTACCTGCAAATTTCATGATGTTGTCCCTCTTTACTGCCTGCATAGTATCCATGTATACATGTACCACATTTTCTCTATCCCACTCGTCAGTTGAAGGGCACCTGGGCTGGTTCCAGCTTTTTGTATTGTGAACAGCTGCACTACAACAAGCTGTGAATGTACTTTGCAGTAAGTTGTGTCTTGTGGTATATACCCAGCGATGGTATGACTGGGTCAAATGGGAAGGCTCATTTTGAGTCTTCCTAAGGTTCTCCACACTGCTTTCCCATATGTGGCTGTACAAGTTTACATTCCCACCAGCCAATGGAGGTGAGTTGCCCTTCCCCACAACCTCTCCAGCACTGGGT
Source organism: Rhizomys pruinosus (assembly GCA_009823505.1). Classification (NCBI taxonomy): domain Eukaryota; kingdom Metazoa; phylum Chordata; class Mammalia; order Rodentia; family Spalacidae; genus Rhizomys; species Rhizomys pruinosus. The sequence goes on from VZQC01010072.1 coordinate 1,231,162, forward strand.
GTCATTCATGTTTTCTGATCCTAGCCAGTCTTCATTGGATCGAAGGGTGGTATCTCAGCAAGTGTTTGAATTTGCATTTCCTTAATATCAGAGATGTTGACACTGTCTTAAGATGTTTCTTCGGCCATCTCTACTCCTCCTTGGAACGTCTCTATCAGATCTTTGCTCCTCTTTTGAATGATTCATTTGTTTTTCTTTCTTCTTTGTTTTTTGAGGGTAGCTTATACCTGGAAAGTTAATTGCTTTGTTAGATGTATCTGCGTGAAGGTTTCCCCCACTCTGTGGTCTTCCCTCACTTCCTTTAATTGCTCTTCTTTTGATGTACGAGAAGCTTTTTGTTTAATGAGGTCCCATTTGTCAATTGTCATCTTATTTCTTGGCAGCTGCTGTTCCTGGTTTAGTGAATGTCTTTTCCTACACCTATGTCGTTGTAGTCTGCTGCCAATTGCTTCTCTTCTATCCGCTCCAGGTTGGGGTTTCACGTTGAGGTCTTTTGGTCAATCTGGTAGTTGACCTTTGTACAGAGGTGAGGAGGTAGGGGTTTATATTTCATTCTTCTCACAAGTGGGATCCAGTTTTGCCAGCACCACTGTCTGAAGATGCTGTCGTTCTCCATTGTGTCTTCTTGGCCCCATTGTCAAATATGAGGTGGCTGAATCATGTTAGCGTCAGGTTTGGATCTTCATTGTTATTTCCATTGGTCACTGGTCTGTTTTTGTGCCAGTACCAGGCTGGTTTTTTTTCTTTTGTCTGCTATGATTGTTTTTTGAGTCTGGTATAGATCGCTTCCCCTGTTTGCTCTTTTCACTCAGGGTTTGCTTTGGCTATCATTCGGTCTATTTGTTTTTCCAAATGCAAATTGAGGATTTTTTTTTTCCAGCCGGTGAAGAAACTCTTCTGGGGATTCCTGATTGGGATCGCATTAAAATTGTATACTAGTTTGTGGTAGGATGGACATTTTACTTATATTTATTTTCCCAATCCATGAGCATGGATGTTTGTTCCATCTTCTTGATGTCTTCCTCAAATTTCCTTTTTCAGTGGTTAAAATTTTTGTGTTAGAAAGAGATCCTTGGTGTCTTTGGTTAGGTTTGTTCCTAGGTATTTTACTTGTGTTTTTGCGGGCTTGGCTATGTGAGTGGGAAGGTTCTCCTGTAGTCACTTCTTATTGCCTTACTTGTTGTGGTGTACAGAAAGGCTACTGTTTTTACTAGGTTTATTTTGGTATCCTGCCACTTTACCGAACTCTTAATCGTTTTCTAGGAGTTTTCTGGTGGAGTTCTTAGCATCCCTTAGGTAGCACAACATATCATCACAAAAATGGGATAGCTTGACTTCCTCTTTTCCATATTAGAACTCCTTTAATTTCTTTCTTTCTTCTTGCCTTATTGCCTAGCTAGGGTTTCGCATCTATAATTGAAGAGGAGTGTGTAGAAGGGCAGCCTTTGCCGAGTTTTCTACCTTTAAGGGGATGCTTCTGTCATTTCCCCTCCCATTTAGGATGATATTGACTGTGGTTTTTTCTGTATATGGCTTTGATTACATTGAGAATGATCCCTCCAGACCAATTCCCCAGGACTTTAAACTGAAGGGATGCTGGGAGTTTGCAAAGTCTCTTTCTCCGCATCTATTGAGATGATGGCGTGGTTTTTGTCCTTCAGTCTCATATGTGTTGTGCTGATGTTTTTGATTTTCGTATGTTGAACATCCCTGCAATGTCTGGTATGAAATCCAACTTGGTCTGGTGGATGATTTTTTTGATTGCGAGTCTGTAATGCGATTTGCCAGAATCCTGTTTAAATTTTGTTGCATTGTGTTCATTAGGGAGATGGGTCTAATAGTTCTCCTTTTTGGTTGTTATCTCCTGGTTTTGGTAGTAGCGTGATGCTGGCTTCATAGACAGGCGCGGAAATTGGGAGAAGTCCCTCCATTTGTATCCTTCCTAAACAATTTAAGTAGTAATGGTTGTAAGTCTTTACAAATATTTTATAGGAATTCTGGTCCCTGCTGTGAATCCATCCGGGCCTGGGCGTTTTTTGGTTGGGAGGCTACTTATTACGAATTTCGATTTCGTCCTGTACTATTGGTCTGTTTAGGATGTCGATCTCTTCTTGGTTGAGGCTTGGGTGATGCCCAGGATTTCAGATATTCATTCATTTCTCTAAGGTTTTCAAACTTAGTAGAATAGTAAAGTTTTTGAAGTAGTCCCGTAATGATGGTCTGGATCTTTTCATTGGCTGTTGGGAATATTTCCCCTTTCATCATTGGATTCTATTGATTTGGAGTGTTCCCTCTTTCTTTGGGTTAACTGGGCTAGAGGCTGTCTATCTTGTTTATTTTGTTTATTCTCTCAAGAACCAACTTTTGGATTCATTGAGATTTTTTGTATGGTTTTCTTTGTTTCTATTTCATTGATCTCTGCTCTGAGTTTGTTATTTCTTCTTGTCTGGCTCCGTTTAGGGTCATTTGTTGTTGTCTCTCAAGTATTGTATTTTAGCTGCAGTGATGAATGAGATCGTTCATGTCATGTGCTCTTTCCGTTTTTTTAATGTGGCACTTAGAACTATAGATTTCCCTCTTAGGATATCGCTGAAGAGTGTCCCATAGAGTTTGCTGTGTTGTTTTATCAATGTCATTCAGTTCGCAGGGAAGTGTTTTTATTTCTTTTTTTATCTTCGTGGCGCTTGGACCCACTCATTATTGCAGGGAGTGTTGTTTAGTCTTTTGTGTTCCTGTAGGTTGTAGGTTTTATTTTGGTGTTGATATTGCGTTTTTTGGCACTGTGGTCTGATAGAGATGCATGAGATTATTTCAACCTTTTTATATTTGTTGAGTTTTTTTTTTTTTTTTTAAAAATTTTCCTTTGTTTTCTATTTTGTAGAATGTTCTTTGAGGTGCTTGAGTAGAAAGTGTATTCTCCGGGATGGTGTTTGGGGTGGTTGAAATATTGCGAGTAGATGTTTATGAGGTCCATTTGGTTTATTTTGTCATTTAGTTCAGATGTCGCTCTGTTTAGCGCTTTGGTCCTGTTGATCTGTCCTGAGGAGGACTTAATGTTTGATGAGGGTCGGGGCGGCATTTGTCAATTATCGGTTTTATTTCTTGTGCAGCTGGCTGTCTGATTTAGTGAAGTCTTGTGCGCCTATGCCGATTCTTGTAGTCTGCTGGCTGGGGCAACTTTTTCTTCTATCACCTTCAGATTTGGGGTTTCACATTGAGGTATTTATCGGGGCATCTGGAGTTCACTTTTGTACTGGGCTAGAGGTAGGGGTTTATTTCATTCTTCTACATAAGTGGGAGTGATCCAGTTTATTGGCGCTAACACCACATTGCTGAAGAGGCTGGGCTTTTCATCCGATTGTGGGCTTGCTGGGGGCCCGGCTTGTCAAGTATGAGTTGGCTGAAATTGTGTGGGCTCAGATTTGGATCTTGCATTTTGTTCCACTGGTCAACAATAGGTCTATTTTGTGCCAATACCAAGGGGACCTGTTTTGTATGAGCTATAAATAGCCGGCTGTAGGTATAGGTTTGAAATGCTGGTATAGAGATGCCTCCTGTGTAGCTCTTTTCACTTATGGGTTGATTTGTTTGGCTATTCGGGGTCTTTTTTTGGTTTTTCCAAATGAATTTAAGGAAGGCTTTTGTTCCAAGCCTGTGAGAACTGTGGAGGAGTTATGTTGGGATTGGGGCAATTAAATCTATAGCAAGAGTTTTGGTAATAATGGACATTTTTACTATATTAATTTTTCCAACGCATGAGCATGGGAGGTTTTTCCAATCTTCTGGGTGCTCTGTATCTTCAATTTGTTTCTTTAAAGTTTTAAAAATTTNTTTTCAAACTTGGTAGAATATAGGTTCTTGTAATATTCCCATATAATTTTCTTGATCTTTTCCTTGTCCGTTGTGATATTTCCCTTTTCATCACAGATTGTATTGATTTGGAGTTGTTCCTTCTTTCTTTTTGTTAACTGGGCTAGAGGTCTGTCTATCTTGTTTATTCTTTCAAAGAACCAACTTTTGGCTTCATTGATTTTTTGTATTGTTTTCTTTGTTTCTATTTCATTGATTTCTGCTCTGATTTTTGTTATTTCTTCCTGTCTGTTGCGTTTAGGGTTCATCTGTTGTTGCCTCTCAAGTGCTTTTAGCTGTAGTGTTAGATCATTCACTTGTGCTCTTTCTGTTTTTCTAATGTAGGCACCCAGGGCTATAAATTTCCCTCTTAGGACTGCTTTTAAGGTATCCCATAAGTTTTGTTGTGTTGTATTGTCATTGTCATTCAGTTCCAGGAATGTTTTTATTTCTTTCTTTATCTCTTCCTTGACCCATTCATTATTCAAGAGTGTGTTGTTTAGTCTCCATGTGTTCTTGTAGGCAGGAGGGCTTGTCCTGGTGTTGATGTTGAGCTTCATTGCACTGTGGTCTGACAGGATGCATGAAATTATTTCAATCTTTTTGTATTTGTAGAGGTTTCTTCTGTGTCCCAGGATGTGGTCGATTTTGGAGAATGTTCCGTGGGGTGCTGAGTAGAAAGTGTATTCTCTGGTATTAGGATGGAATGTTCGGTAGAGGTCTATGAGGTCCATTTGGTGTATCATATCGTTCAGTTCAGATGTCTCTCTGTTTATTTTTTGTCCTGTTGACCTATCCAAAGGACTCAGTGGGGTATTGAAATCTCCCACTATGAGTGTGCTGGGGTTAGTCTGTGACTTGTGGTCCTGGAGAATTGTCTTTATAAAGTTTGGTGCACCAGAATTTGGGGCATATATATTCATAATTGTGAAATCTTCTTGGTGGATTGTTCCTTTGATGAAAATGTAATGGCCTTCTTTGTCTCTTCTGATTTCTTTTACTTTGAAGTCTATTTTATCCGATATTAAAATAGCAACACCTGCTTTCTTTTTGGTACCATTTGCTTGGAATATTTTTTTCCATCCCTTCACTTTAAGGTGGTGCCTGTCCTTGAAGGTAAGATGTGTTTCTTGTAGACAGTATATCGATGGATTCTGTTTCCTAATCCAGTCTCCCAGTCTATGTCTTTTGATTGGGGAATTTAGTCCATTAATATTTAAATACAATAAACATTGTATTTAAATGGATTTCATATACATTATATGCTGCACATATGGAAATGTCAATGCAAGTCATTATGTACAGTTAATATGTACTAATAAAACAGTAAAATATAAAACAGAATTCAAAATTATTAAAGGCACTATGAAATTTCCTACTCTTTACAAAGTCCCACCCTCCTTCACCCTTTCAAAACCATAGGCAAATCTGTTCTGTGACAGGTAACTAATATGAAAGTTGTGAAAGCTTTGTCTCTACAATTTTGTTCAAAGGACTGCAGAACCTGGAAAGGCTGTTGCTGCTACCGATGCATCACATACTGCTATTGTTGGTCTCTGTATGTAAGCATATATGTACATATTTTAATTGTTGGAAACTTTAGCTGTGTTGTCAACTTTGGAAAAAAACTATCCCAATTTACTGTGTTGTCAGTGTAAGTAATTTTAAGCCATGTTGGTCTAGAAACATTAAACTGAATTTTTTTTCCTATCTGCACAGTTCATGTAAGGTATTATCTATGTGGGTTTGTCTATAGAAACTATTAATAAAATGTTCTGGCCAGGTGTGGTGATGCACACCTTTAATCCCAGCACTTGGGAGGCAGAGGCATGGAGATTAGCTTAATGGTAGAGTAATTACCTAGCATGCACAACATCCTGGGTTCAATTGCTAGCACCACAATAAAAGAAAAGGGTATCTAAGGAACAAATGTAATTCCCAAATGTTACATTAACTGATTGGCATATTTAATCACTATCATAAAACTTAAAGAATTGTTGGGTCTGGAGACATGGCTCAGCAGTTTAAATGAAAAAAGAAGAAAAAAAAAGTAAAGGGCAGTGTATGATCAGTCTCAAAAAGCTTCATATTTCGTTCATAGGCTAATGGCTGAAAACTTAGTACATGAGGTCAGGAAGGTTTAGAGTTTGATGACACAATAGAATTCTCACAATTGTGAAGTAAGCCAGTAGATTTGCCCAGAGCTCAGAGCTGACCCTGAAGCCAGTGAGGAGCCATGCAGGATGAGTGAGGGGAGCTGTGTGCCCATCCATCTTGCAAAAAGTATTTTGTGGGCTAGATAAAACTAAAATATTGGAATATTTCAACACAGATATTGGTCTCTTCCAAATGGAGCAATTTGAGAAAACATTCTATGCCAGGCCTTTTATTACGTTTTGTTATCATCTTCAGAATTATAATAGCATTAACATTTGGTCCAGTTCATGAAGAATAGTTTGATACAATATTATCAATTAATATTTTATGAAAAATATTAGATAACTTAAAGAAACCACTTCATTTTATCCTGGGTTCTTTTAATATCTGAGGTAGGTAAACATAAGCAGTAGCTTACCTTTTTCTTAATTTCAAAGTCTGTATGTTTTTTAATCTTTTAAAGATCGTTCTTCTTCGGCTTTTGTGTTTCGTCCGAATTTAAAAATAGTTTTAGTAGGCTTTTCAAGATTAACAGTAAGAAATTCTCACTTTTCCGAATGAACTCATGTGCAAGCAGAAGTAGATAACCAGTATGGAAAGAGACATTAAAAGTTGGATCTGTAAGTACCTCTTCATAAATATATGTTAAGCACTTATTTTTAATGTTAGTAAGCTAGTAAAAATTAACTGTGCGTTTTGACTTTCATGCCTTTCTGAACAATTAAAAATTCATTTTCAAATTACACCCTAGAAGAAAGTATGTCCCCTGTCTGTAAGAAGTACTTTCCTGTTTTTTCACTTCCCCTCATTCTGGCTTTCCCTTTCCTAAGGCTGAGAATGAATTAGCTTTTGTTGATTTTAATGTTTTGTAGCTTTACTGTGATTTAAAAAGGTCGCGCTGAAAAAGAAAAATTGTGTTTTGTCTTTTTGAGACAGGGTCTCTCTGCAGCCCCAGCTGGCCTGGAACCCACCATGTAAGCTGAAACCCAGGCTGGATTTAATCTTCGAGATCTGCCTGCCTCTGCCTACCAAGTGCTGGGATAAACGGTGTCTACCACCATGCCCAGCAGGCTCTGAAATTTTTAATTGTCAATATATTAGGCGCATTTTGTATGCATTAAATTTTATTGCCACTCATCATGTATTCTTTTTGGTTGTTTTTGACAACCACAGGGTCCCTCCCTTTAAGTTTACCCGCTGGCCTGGAGCTCCCTATGTAGGCCAGGCTGGCCTTGAACTCACAAGAGTTCAAGAGCCTGCTTCTGCCTCCTGAGTACTGGGATTAAAGGCACACATCACATAAATTTAATACTACTGTATGATTCACTTAACTAACAATATGAAATGAAAAATATTCTATTTAAGCATTTTTGTTATTTAAAGTACTTAAAAACACTTCCTGAAAGAATGTCAATAATTTTCTCTCATTATTTGTAAAACAAATATAAAAACACTTAAATGTTTCTAAATGTATTAAAATCAGTTCATGGGTGTGTACTTGAAAGTGTGGAATAATCAGGACCCATTAATTTATCAAATCATGGAACAATTATTGAGTAAAATATAGATACTAAAACAGATACTTTAGTGATAGCATATATGGATGTTTCTGGAATTTCTAATATTATATATATCTTACCATTTTCCTTTCAAAATGATTGAGTAAATCTAGTATTTTATTAAGTGAAGAAAAATGCATATCTGAAATGGTGAAAAAAAGATTGAATTGATTTCTAAAGACTATTAGTGAATATGTTTAAAATGTCCTAGTTTTATAAAATATCAAATTTTATATTTAAAAAAATCATATTCATTTTTATTTAGAAAAAGATGCTATAATTTAGCTTGAAATAATTCCCTAATTGTTGCTCTTGGTAAGTATAATTTTATAGACTGAAAAAAGCAACAAAATTAGTCTTTCTGACTTTGATCGTTTTTTTTTTTTTTTTTTTTTTTTTTTTTGGTCTTTTTCGAGATCAGGGTTCCCTGTAGCCCCAGCTGTCCTGGAGCTCACTCTGGATAGACCAGGCTGGCCTGAACTAACAAAGATCCGCAGGCCCTCTGCCTCCCAAGTGCTAGGATTAAGGCGAGCACCACCACGCCCTCCTAGACTTGATTCTTTAAAAAAGCAAGACTTAGAAGAAGAAGACTGAAGCTCAAAATTTGAGCAAATTATGAAGAATATCTTAAAAGTACAAGACCGCCCATCTCCATGTTTCGCCGGGTAGGTTTGGAAGAAATGTCTGTAATACTTGTTGGGGTCTCCAGGTACTGACTTGATTATTATTTAATTTGGAAGCAGTTCATTTCCATTCAGCATGAATTGCTATGTCAAAGAAGTTAGGAGAGTGAAGTCTTTTTGTTGGGGTAGTGGACCACAAAATTATTTTTTTTTTTAAGTTTTTTTTTTAGTAATTAAAATTAAAATTAAACTGTTTTAAAATCTTATTAAATTTAAAGTACTGTCTGCATGTAGGTCCTGTGCACCCTGGCGTGCAATGCGTCGGAGGTCAGAAAAGGTCTCGGATTCCCCTTGGAACTGGGGTTCTCCTGGATTGGAGTTTTACAGACGGTTCTTAGCTGCCATGTGGGTGCTGGTGGGATCGCACCCGGGTCCTCTGCAAGAGCAGTTGGTGCTCTTAGACCACGAGGCTAATCTCTCCAGCCCCCAAAATTTAGTTTTTTAATCCCACTGTAAGTTGTGGTTGGGAGACAATCAGGCACTCTTGAAGCAATTTGGGATAAAGTTGTAAAAAGGAGATGCCGTTTGTTATTTCATTTTCTTTTTCTTCTGTAGTCAGGTTCATGTAAGTAGAGATTGTACACTGTTAACAACAGTAGCAGCTTTTTGAAATGTGCATGAGATTGTTTTTAATGTGTGGTTATTTTGGCCGAAATGTATGTAAATGCATCCACCTATGTTGTACATTGCTGTGGAGGCCAGAGGAATAGTGAGGCCTTTACTTGGGAGTCAAGGATGGGTTTTTGTTAGCTTCATGTGGGTTCTGGGAACCAACTTGGGTCTTTTGCAAGAGCAGCCAATGCTCGTAACTTCTGAACAACCTTTCTAGCCCTAGTAGCAGCTTTTTGTTATTATCACATGTCAAAGAATTTCAAGCCAGGAATGGTGGTGCACACGCTGCAATCTTGAGCTTTCAGAGACAGAGGAAGGAAATCCAGTTCAAGAGCCAGTCTTGACCATATCTGGAGTAAGGCCTGCGTGAACACAGAACACTGTCTCCAAACAAAATTAAGCAAAAGAATTTCAGATATCTTAAATAATAATTCTAGGGTGCAAACTGTGATGTAGAGCTTTTGAAGTCAACAACAGGAGATCTCGAAGAACTTAAATGCATGCTGCAAAAATATGAGCGTCATGTGGCAGGGTTCTTACCTCCGAAAGAGATAAGATGTTCCTTCTCTATGAACAGGTAAACTTATTTATAAGTATATAGATTATATAAGTAGTAGCATTCATTTCTAGAGTTATGCAATTCTTTAAGTTTTTGTAAATGTTATTATTTTTTTAGTGTGTATGAATGGTACGGTCTGCATCTAGGTTTGTGCACCCTTGTCATGCAATGCGTCGGCGGGAGGTCAGAAGAAGGGTGTCGGATTCCCCTAGGAACTGGAGTTAAAGACGGTGGGGTGCTGGGAATTGAAAACCTATGTCATCTGCAGAGCGTCGGTGCTCTTTACTGCGAGC
>VZQC01010078.1:0-25977 GCA_009823505.1 Rhizomys pruinosus
AATGGGTAGAGAGAGAGAGAGGATAGAGGTAAAAAAAAACATTTTGGAGTGTCCACTGATATAGAACTGTTCTCTTTCTCTTTCTTTTCCAAGCACTGAAAGCGATGAATTTCTTTCTTTTACTGTGCATCTTTTCTGTTCTTTTCCACTTTTCATAACAAAAAGCTATGTGTATATTAATCGTGTGTCCATTTCCTTCATTCCCCCCGTTAAATTTTCTAACAGACATAGTTTGCCTGAGAAGTAAAAATAATAATATGATAGATGAAATAATTTCCTAAAAGGCTGAGCAATGCATTTCCCTCTTAGAAATTCACAACAAAAATGTGAGTTTTTTAAATAAAAAAGACTGAGATAGAGGGGGTCCCCCGGCGGCTAGTGGTCTGCACCTCTCTGCGGGCTGCCAGGGCACGGGGAAGTTTAATACGGCTGGGGCAGGCATCTGCATCTGCCGCAGGCAGGGAGAATCAAATAGGGGCGGGAAAGGGGAAAGAAAGAAAGAAAGGGGAGAAAAAAAGAGAAAAAAGAAAGAAAAAGAAAAAAAGAGAGAGGGAGGGGAAAAAATGAAAAAATAAATGGGGAAGGCTGCACAGGTAAACTTCCCCCACCGGCCCACAAAAGGTGCAGACAAGACCACGCTGACCCCTCTGTCCCCATTCTAAAGGTATATATCTTTTTTAGCTGTAACATTTGGATTAATGGTTGAAAGATTGTAATTGTCGTTCCCCGCCCATGACCCCCTGCTGCGTCGAATGCTTGCCCAGTTAACTTCCCCCCCCGTGCCTGCACAGAGGTGCAGACCACTAGCCGCGGACCCTCTCTCTCAGTCTTTAAACTCACATTTTGTTGTGAATTTCTAAGAGGGAAATGCATTGCTCAGCCTTTTAGGAATGTTTTAATCATATTATATTTTACCTCAGGCAAACTATGTCTGTGAGAATTTAAGGGAATGGGAAATGGACACACGATAATATACACATATGACTTTTCTGTTTATTGAAAAGTGGAAAGAATCATAGCTTTCAGTGAGAAAGATAACTCAGTGGACACTTCCAAAATGTTTTTTACTCTATTAACTACATTTTGACTTTGAAAGCTATATTTTGATTCTTTATTAGTTTTATTTGAAGCATCCACTCAAAATATAATTAATATACTGAATATATTTTAATGCTGTTTGAATATATTTTTCTTAAATATTTAAGATGTTAATTAATTTGATATTCCTAAACACAAAAAAATATCTTACCTGTAGTCTAAGTCCTCATTGCAAATCATTGTCTTTAATATGATGAAATTTCCCATTTCCATACACCTCACTTTATACACATAGTTTTACTATTATTCTTGCTATATTTATGTTAAGAAAATTACTCTGTGAAAAATGCAAAAATTCCATATAATTTTAAAGTGTATATTTTGATTAAAATGTTATGCAATTAGCATAGATAATTTACCTGAAGATTTATGAATATTAATTGGCCATTTACACTTAATAACATTAAATTCATTGTGTTCTACAAATTTGTTCAATTTATCCATTACACTCTTTTTTTCAAAGTAAATAGTAAATTGCACTTTTTCATTAGTTTACATTGTGCTAAGGAGCTGTGACGTAAGATCTTCCCTCCATGGCTCATGGGGTAATCCATTTGGTAAAATGCTTCGTGTTTAGGCATAAGAACCTGAGGTAAATCTGGAATATCAGGCTAATTAGAGAGCATGTCCAAAATCAAGGTGGACAGCACCTGAGGAGTACACTTGAAATTGAGGTTGACCTGGCCTTCACAAACATGTCTTCACACCTACATAACAGGAGCATGCACATGAATATGCACACAAACAAACAATGTAGCCAAGAATGAAAATCTCCCAACAGGTTGCTAAAATCCAATACAGACTTGTTGCCTATAAGTATAATTTGTACAACTGACCATCATATTTTATGAATCTTGTTTCAATGAAATTTTATGCCTCTTCCTCTCTAGTCTCTGAGAGGCATGATTCTAATCTTTCATTCTAGGAATTTTACTACGGTAGATACTGGATATATTTTGACCTCCTGCATTTGATTAATTTAATGTGACATCCATAGTGTTTGTTCATGGTAATGAATGATGTACAAATTACTTCTTTTGTAAGGTGGAATACTGTTCTAATTTCTTTATCCATTCTTATTTATTGATAGACATTAACTCAGTTCCATATGGTGCCTATTACATATAGTAGGCTGCAATGAAAGATAGAGGGACTATATCATTGGGCTTTCAATTTCTATTTGTTTATACAAATATTTAGAGTGGGTTGCTGGATTATATGATAGTTTTATTTTCAATTTTTAGAGGGATTTCTTTATTCTTTGCTCCATAGCAGCTGCACTGTTTGGACTTCCCACTACTGATGTGCCATGAGGCCACCTGTTAATTGAGGTGATAATTTTTATTTCTTGTGCTTCGAAGCATTGAGCACTTTCAGATACCTCCTGGACACTTGCATGTCTTTTGTGAATTAATACATATTTCATTAATCTTGACTGATCTTTATATGTTAGAAATTTTATATCCTGTTACATTTTTTAAATGTGCAGTTCTACATGAAAGGAAAAGTAATATGAAGTGATGATAGAGAAATTCCAGCAACTACAGTGCCCTGTGGCTGACAATTAATTATACTACGCATCATATATAAATTGCATTGTAATGAAAGGTAATGGAATACAGAGAACTAATTTTATTTTTTAATTATTATGGGACCAACTGGACAAAGGCATTAAGCAAGTCAATATGCTAATTTTAATTCAATCAATACCCTGTATACAAACGTAGTATTTCTTTGTATTTAATTGGTATTTATGAATGATAATCCTAAAAAATGAGCAAATAGTCCTCTACTTCTGAGCTATAATTATTTACTGTTTCAGAAAGTTATTTTCAGGTAGAAATAACAATATCAAATTGAGTAAAAGAAAGCTGAATATTATGTATCTCCAATTGCCTTGTCATTTAGCTACACACACTGGGTAAGATCTGTTAAATATAGTTTTACAAATTTATTCACTCAGATCTGAAGACTTTTCCAGTTTTCTAAGCCAACAAACAGTCATTCATCATGACACTTGGCCCATATCATTAGTGTCCCAGCATACTGTGTCTTTTAGCTAAATGACAACCAGTTTACTTAACCAAAGGCATAATTGGGGAAATTAAACTCAAAGCATTAGGTGTTAGTGCACTTGTTAGAGAACAGTCTTAATTATACCAGTATATTAGCTGAAGGAACTAAATTGATGAGTTCCTTCAAAGTGAAAATATTTAAGGGAAACAAACAATTTAACAAAAGTGTCTAGCATGTCCATTTGGTCTTCATCAATTATAATACTTGTTAATTTTGCTGTACTCTAGCTAAGAGTCTGACAGATTATTTATAATGAAATTCTATTAAGAAGCAAACTAAATATAAGTTCTAATTAGAATCTGTGGAATATATATGAATATATTTCTATATATTTTTAGTGGAATATATATATATATATATATGTATATATATATACAATATATGTATACATATATTGAATATATGTATATATATACATATATATACATATACATATATATATATATATATATATATATATATATATATATATATATATATACATATATATATACAATATATGTATATATATGTATATATATATATACATATATATAGTGTCTATTCTATCTTTGATAATCATTAACTCCACAGTAACTTTTCTTTAAAAAATATGCTTCATACATTGTGTTCAAAATTTGAAAAATACAATGTTTTCTTAGGGCAACTGCAATATATTTTGTTTTAAATGTTTTTTTACAGTACAAACCTTGCATAATATTAATGTTGTTCTTTATTTTATTATTTTTGCATTTTATGACTATGAGTTATTGCCTGCATGTGTGTAAGTGAACCCATGTTGTGTAATGACATTGGAGATCATAAGAAGGCTTTGGATCCCTGGAACTGCAGTCACAGATGGTTGTTAATTGCCATGTGGGTGCTAGGAATGGAACCAGGTCCTTTCCAATAGCAACCAGTGCTCTTAACCATTGAGCTACCTCCCCAGTCCAATACTCTTATATTAAAGTGTTTTTTAAAGTATTTCATCTCATCAAAGTTTCCATAAATTACCCTTCTTCAGAAGATACTTGGAGTATTACCATGGGGTCCCTGCCATCACAGGTATGATACATTTTTCTTTTTAATTCATGATGATCTGCATCACATGATGTCTGATGGTAACAAATGGATTTGATAACTTTATCAGTAGAAAATGCACAATTTTCAGACATTAGTATGTGTATACCAAAGGAAAATTTTCGTTAATGTGTTTAGTTCTACAGTAATAGAAAAAATGTACCAAAAAGAATTATCCCCCAAATAAACAAGAACTAAGAAAGCATGCCTTTTTCCATAAATATTAAATGAGGAAGGTTTATATGGTTGAACATAGGAATGAGAAAATTAAAGATAAGGAAAAATACAACTACAACTTCAGGAATGAAATAAATTTAGGGCATTATGGTATACTGATATAATGATAGTATTTTAAAACAAAAGACCCAATAATTTTAGAGAATATTTTATATTGCATTCTCAAGGACTTTACATTCTTCAACTTGTTGGATCTGGAAGTAAGATAAACATGTGAAATCAGTATCATATGTAACTAAACTATTCTCTTATCTGTAGTAAATGTGTACATCTTATATTTTGTGCACAATTCTATGAATGAGAATGAGAGTGATTCAGGCAGGTGCCAAAGTTCTCACAGATTGTAAATTACAGAGCTGGGGCTTCAAATCATATGCAGTTGATTGCAGAATTGTCATTTAACAACTCTGCAAAGGAAAATTAATATGAAACAATTAAACTTCACAATCTCTAAGTAGTTAAAGTCCCATAAAAGAAACACTGCTCTTTGTTTGGTAGCAATAAAGACCTGATTAACATTACCTGTAATATGCAAATTGATTGAACACAAATGTAAACAATTTACACTTCTACCAACATGACAGTGTACTCAAATTAAAATTATTGCCTGTAGCATACTTATTACATAAAAAGATAAACACTGAAGAATTATGCAAATTTTTATTGTAAAAATTATCATTTGTTTCCCTAATATTTTAGGTATATATTCTACTTCCCTAATATTGATTAAAATGAAAGATCAAAAATATTCTAAAGTCTCCAAAAGGGGATTTTATTTTGTATATTACAAATCCTCAGTGTACATGCAAGTTATTTTATGAAGCTAAAATTTAGGATAGATGTCTGTCAATCTATTTGATTAATTTAAAAATAGCTAAATATTATAGGTTTTATTAGTATACCATCCTAGCATCTGTGTTTATGCTCACAGCTTAGCTTGCCATAATAATTAGTACTGCTTAAATGCCTGTACATCCAATTGCTTGTGCTTTGTTAGTAGGGTTAAAAAGGTATCATTGGATGAGCTGTCAACCCATGAAGGGGAACAACCTGAATAGACTAGAGTCCAAAACGACATCTCCAGAGAAAATAGACTGTTTTACTTCTCACCCACTTGTGCCCCTTTCCCAAAGCCTAGGGAACAACTTGCAGAAGAGGAGGCGTGGTAGAATGTAAGGGCTGTGGAGAGACTGGGGTGAATCGTGAGACTACAGCAATATAGACTGGACTCCTATTTGATCAACATGCTTGTGCATACAAGCTTCTCCAACTGGACTATGGGAACCTTGGGTTGTTCAAAATTTGGACATAGATACTTGCAAATTGGTTTTACATGAATGTTACTTACATTCATTGCTTCAGCTTAATAATTTGGCTCACTCTAAAAAAATGCACCAATTACCTAATTGTATGGCAAACTGAGTAACGTCAATGTTACCTGAAAACAACTGTGCTATTATATCGTAGAATCCCTTAAAAAAAATAAACAAATAAAAGAGAAAAATAAAAAAGAACTGTCCCTCAAAATGATGCATTCTTTGAAGTCATGGTCTCATGCTGGTATTGCTTTTTGAAGATAATTGAATCATTTGGACACTACTTTCACCAATATGTTAATAACCGGATGGATTCACAGTTATGACTGTTAAGATTTGGAGAATGAGGGGGGTAAAGAGATGGCCTAGCGGTTATGGGCACCAAGCTCTTGCAGAGGACCCGGGTTCGATCCCCAGGACCCACATGGTGGCTGAGGACCTTCTTTAACTACGTACAGTTCCAGGGGAATCTGGTACCCTCTTCTGACCTCCGCGGCGTTGCACAACACGGGTGCACAAACCTAAATGCAGACAGTACACTCAAACACATAAAATAAATTAAAAAAGAGTTGGAGATTAAATGGAAGAAGTAGGTCATGATGGTCCTTCCTTGAAGATTACACCTTGTCGCTTCCCCCTTTCTTACCCTTTACTTCCTGGCTGCCCAGGTTGAGCAGCAATCCACCAACATGCCTTTCTCTCCTTATGTTTGTCCTGATGCATTTTCTCAAGCAGTGGAACCACACAGCCATGGAATGAAATCTGTTAGTTCATAAGCCAAAACAATTCCTTCCTCACTGTATGCTCTTTTTCCAGCTTCCTTGTTAGTGAAGAAAATTAATACATTAATATAAGATTTCCTAACCCTAATTTCCAGGTTAAGTCAAATTCTGAACAGAGTGAGAAAAAGAAGAAAGAAAAAGAAATGTAATGAAGAAATAAAGAATATGAAGGCAAGGGATATGAACAACATAGGAGATGAATCTTAGAATATGGTGTTATCACTAGAGGATGAAATATTGTTTTATTTACATGTTTATTAAAGAAAGGCTACCTTGATGTAGCAAACTTATTTTAAAGTGTTAATATAAAACCAAGTAGTCCTAGTTGAAGAGCAGTGTATTGAATTGGAGCATGCACATCTGTTTTGAGTTGGGATGCCAGAAAGTAAAGGCATAAACTTTGCACATTCTGCACAAGAAATCTACCTAAATCTTTATGTAACAAATTCCAACTAAGATAAATCTGAACTTGGATTTTAGTTGCCAATGATGATACAGGATCTGCAATCTGAAACAACATAGTGTTTAGGTCAGACTTTTCACTACTGAGACAAATAAATGAATAAAATGACCTAAGGAAGGAAAATTTTATCTGAACTCATATTTTTTGATAATATGATGGAGCATGATGGCTCACAGCCTGACAACTAGGAAGAAAAGAGAAGGGAGCACTTCTGCTAGCCAGCCTTTATCTCCCCCTCCCTTTAATTCAGTGTGGGACTATATCCTATAAAATGGTGCCATTCACATACAGAACAGATATTCAGATATTCACCCCTTTATTATCTTCTCTGGAAATGCCTTCATCATAGACACTCATGAGTCTTCTTCTCAAATTCAAATGCTTCTCAATCCAATGAAGTTGGCCGTTTCTTTTAGATTTTCCAGTTAAGTGGAATATCGAATTTTTTAAAATAAAAATTTTTATTGGTGTTTTGTGTATTTCATACATCATTTCTCAGTCCAGTTTAGACACAGTTGTTTTTCCATGCCCCCCACCCCACCACAGTTTATGCATTCTGCTGTACAAGTCTTGCATCTTTTTCTAAGTCTTTTTAAAGTTTTTCTCTGCAGAGGTTTATTGTTTGGGCAGAGGTTAACTGTTTCAGTCAGTTTTTGATCCAGAGTTTTTGTCATTGTTGTTCCCTCCCATTTATATTACTCCAAAATATGCATATATATATATATGCATATATATATATATATCACATATATACTAAAATTATAACCTTTGAAAATAAACTGTATGCTAATTCCAAAATATGATTAGGACTTCATATTTTCCCTTTAATTTTGTATTACTCTAATATATGAATATTAGAGTATATACACTCCATACATATACTGCAACTACCAGGTCTGAAAATAAGTGGTCAGTTAATTATAAAGCCTGTTAAGGAATTCACATTATAACAGCACATTTGCTTTCAAATAAAAAGAAATATAACATTAACGTTTCTCAGCTTGTCTTTCAACTATGGATTTGGTGCTAACATCCAGAAATGAGGGAAACCATTCATTGTTTTTCTGGGACTGTGTTACTTCACTTAGCATAATGGCTTCAAGTTCCATCCATTTACCTACAAAGTTCATGATGTCATCTTTCTTTGCTGCTGCATATAATTCCATTGTGTAGATGTACCACATTTTTTTCCTATCCACTCGTCAGTTGAAGGACACTTGGGTTGCTTCTTAGCTCTTTACTATTGTGAAGAGAGCTGCAATAAACATAGTTGTGCATGTATCTCTGCAATAGGATGAGTCTTGTGGATATATACCCAGGAGTGGTATGAGTGGGTCAGGTGGTAGGCTCATTTTCAGTTTCTTGAGCATTCTCCAAATGGCTTTACATAGGGGTTACAGGAGTTTGCATTCCCACCAGCAATGGATGAATGCTCCCCTTTCCCCACAAACTCTCCAGCATTTGGTATCTTTGTTTTCTGGATAATAGCTAGTCTTACTGGAGTAAGATAAATCTTAAGGTGGTTTTAATTTGAATTTCCTTAATTATTCGTGATGCTGAACACTTTTTAAGGTGTTTCTCGGCCATCTTCTTCATTTGTGAATTCTCTGTTCAGCTCTTTACTCCATCTTTTGAGTAGGTCATTTTTTCTTCCTTCTTTGCTTGTTGAGTAGTTTATACACCTTGGATGTTAATGCTCTATCAGATGTATCACTGGTGAAAGTGTCCTCCCATCCCACTCTGGGTTTTCTTCTCAGCCCATCGATTGTTTATTTGGCTGTATAGAAGCTCTTGAGTTTTAAAGGTCCCATTTGTCAATTGTTAACCTTATTGTCAGCACAGCTGCTCTCTGATTTAGAAAATCTTTCCCTATGCCTATGTCTTGTAGGTTACTACCAACGTTTTCTTCTAACATTTTCAGAGATTTGGGTTTCCCATCGAGGTCTTTGATCCATTTGGAGTTTATTTTTGTACATGGCAGAAGGTAAGGGTTTAAGTTTTATTCTTCTACAAGTGGTGATCCACTTATGCCAACACCATTTGCTGAAGATGCTGTCTTTCCTCCATTGAGTCTTCCTGGCCACTTTGTTGAATATGAGGTGGCTGAAATTGGATGAGCTCAGTTTTGGATCCTCAGTCTTGTTCCATTGATCCATAGGCCTGTTTTTGAGCCAATACCAGGTTGTTTTTTATGGCTATCGCCTTGTAATATAGTTCGAAGTCTGGTATGGCAATCTCCCCTGTATTGCTCATTTTGCTCAGGTTGCTTTGGCTATTCAAGGTCCTTTGTTTCTCCACATGAACTTAAGGATTTTTTTCTAGGTCTGTGAAGAAGCTCATGGGGATTCTAAATGGGATTGCATTGAATCTGTATATTACCTTTGTTAGGATGGTCATTTTTACTATAGTGATTCTTCCAATCCATGAGCATGGGAGTTTTTTTTTAATCTTCTGGTATCTTCCTCAATCTCCTTCTTGAGGGATTTAAGTATTTCTTTGTACAGATTATGGGAGTGTTTGGTCAGGTTTGTTCCAAGATAACTTGTATTTTTTGGAGGCTATTGTGGATGGGAAAGTCTCTTTGTATTCCTTCTCTAATTGCTTGTTATTGGTATAAAGTCTACTGATTTTTCTAAGTTAATTTTGTATCCTGCCACTTAAATGAAGCTGTTGATGGTTTCTAGAAGTTGTGTGGTGGAGTTTTTGGTGTCCCTTAAGTAAACTATCATGTCTTCTGCAAAAAGGGATAGGTTGACTGCCTCTTTTTCCAATTAGTACTACTCTGATTTGCTTTTCTTTTCTTAAGGTATTCGTAAGCATTTCAAGCACTATATTGAAGAGGAGTGGGGATGGGGGCAGCCTTGACAGGTTCCTGATTTTAAGGGGAGTACTTCTAGTTTTTCTCCATTTAGGATAATGCTGAATGTGGGTTTATTGTATATGGCTTCAATTGTGTTGAGGAATGTTCCCTCCAGTCCAATTCCCTCCAGGACTTTAAACATAAAAACATGCTGAACTTTGTTGAAGACCTTTTCCACATTGATTGAGATGGCCTTATAGTTTTTGTCTTTTCAGTCCATTTATGTGCTTTATGACATTTATTGATTTACATATATTGATCCATCCCTGCATCTCTGATATAAATCCAGCTTAGTCATGGTGGATGATCTTTTTGATATGTGCCGGTATGCGGTTTGCCAGTATTTTGTTGAGAATTTTCGCATCTATGTTCATTAGTGAAATGGGTCTGTAGTTTTCTTCTTTTGGTTGTATCTTTGCCTGGTTTTGGTATTAGAGTGATGTTGGCTTCATAGAAGGAATTTGGGAGATTTCCTTCTGTTTCTATCCTCTTCAACAATTTGAGTAGTACTGGCTGTAGCTCTTTTTTAATGTCTTATAGAATTCTGTCGTGAATCCATCTTGACCTGGGCTTTTATTAGTTGGGAGGATTTTTATTACAGTTTCAATTTCCTCCTTTTTTATGCATCTATTTAAGCTGTCGATCTCTTCCAGGTTAAGTCTTGGTGGATTCCATGATGTCAGGTATTCATCCATTTCTCTTAGGTTTTCAATTTAGTAGAGTATAGGTTTTTGAAGGATTCCATTAAGACTGTGTGAATCTTTTTAGTATCTGTTGTGATGCTTCACTTCTATAATTCTGTTGAAGATCTGGTCCATACCATTGTCCTGGGATTCTTCTCGTTCTCCTTCTTGTATACCTACGATGCAGAGGTTTGGTCTCTTCATGGTGTCCCACATTTCCTGATTATTTCATGCCTATTTTTTAAAATAATTTCCATAGTCTTTGTTTGAGCTCTTCAGTTCTTCTGCATTATCTACTAGGGTTGATATTCTGTTTTCTGCTTCATCCATTCTGTTACTGAGGCTTTCTCTCGAACTTTCCTGTTGACTGGATGAGTGCTCAATTTCCTTTTTCATTTCAGCTTGAGATTTCTTTAGTATTTCAATTTTCTTTAGGAGTCGACCATTCTCCCCTTTTAGTTTTCTTGAATACTATTTTTTTTATTTTGACTGACATATACAAATACAAAGTTGTATGTATTTATAGGGTCAAATGATGTTTCATACATTGTTTAAAACCTAAAACTGCCGAACATACCTAAGTCGTTATACATGTATAATTTCTTTGTGGTTAAAAGTTACACGGTTCTGCCAGTCCTGGTGGTGCATGCCTTTAATCCTAGCACTGGGGAGGCAGAGGCAGGCAGGTCTTTCTGAGTTCAAGGCCAGCCTGGTCTACAGAGTGAGTTCCAGGACAGTACAGGGCTACAGGGAGATCCTGCTTCTGAACAAAATTACACAGTTCTTCTGTGAAGCTTTTGAAATCCATGCAATATCATGTCTATATTGATACTACTGTAAAATCATACACCAAAGCATCATGCTGTATGTAACCAACTTGTTATTCATTGATCACTTTCATCCACACATACCTTCTTCTTTTTTTATTATGTTCAGGGGTTCATATTTTTTCTTCTAATTTTATATTACTCTAAAATATGAAAAACCTTGCCCATGCACATTAATTACCATGCCTGAAAATAGGTGGTAAGTTAATTCTAGGGCTATTAGATATTCACATTATAACTTCACATTTGCTTTCAGATAGAAAGTAATTTAATAATAACAATGCTCAGCTTTTCTTTCAATTGGGGGATTTGGTACTAGCATCCACAAATGAGGGAAACCATTTGTTTGTTTTTTCGGTTTCCTTTCTCGTTTCAGCCTGAGATTGGAGTTGGTCATTCTCTCCCTTTAATTCGCTGATTTCTTAGCGTATATCTATGATTGTTATTTTAAGATCTGTGTCCTGGCTTAGCTCCAGGGAATCTCATTGTTGGAGTCCTCTATAAGACTGACAGAGTTTGGTGGAGATTTCTTATTTGCTTTTCCCATGTTGTTGATTTTTCTTTGTGCTTTTGGCATGTAGGTTTGATTTGTTTTGCTTGTAAGATTATGTGAAATTCAGATGTGTTTTTTTTTCCTTGCGATGTAGGCTTGTTTCTTTAGTTTGACTTGGGGGGGTGATTTGGCCCCTGTGCCAGCAACCTGGCTGCTGCCTCAGTGTCCCTAAAAACTTGAGCTCTGAGCTGCATGGGCCTGCTCTTATCTGGCCTGCTGTAGAAGTGAGAAGGCAGCTGTGCTGGATAGCTTTAGTGTCAACTTGATACACCTGGGTTGAGGGAACCTCAATTGGGGAATTGGCTCCATTGGACTGGCCTGTGGCCACATCTGTGGAGTATTGTCTTGATTGTTGAGCAATGTGAGAGGGCCCAGCCCATAATGGGTGTTGCCACCCTGGGTAGGTTGTTGTGTACCATATAAGAGGGCAGCCTGGGCATGGGCCAGGGGAGCAAGCCAATAAACAGCATTCCTCCATGGCCTGTGCTTCAGCTCCTGCCTCCAGTTTACTGCCCTGAGTTCCTGCCTTGGGATCCCTAAGTGATGAACTGTTACCCAGGAGATGTAAGCTGAATAAACCCTTTCCTCCCCAAGTTGGTGTTGGTCAGAGTGTTTTGTCACAGCAATGGAAGACAAACTAGAGCAGCAGCTGACTACCTCCTCAGTGTCCCTGAAGTCCCAAGCTTCCAGCTGGGTGGATTTGGCCTGTGCCAGAAGCTGAGGTGCTGCTGGCTATTGCCTCAGTGTCCCTGAAGACTGGAGCTCCCAGGTGCATGTGAAATATCGGAATATCGATTTTTAAAGTATGTCATTATGGTTATGTTATTTCATCAGGGTCTGTTGTAATATTTCCCCTTTTATCTTTTAGTTTATTAAAATGAGAACTCTTTCTTTTGGGTAATTTGGCTAAGGTTTTGTCAAGCTTGTTAATACTTTCAAAGAAACAACTATTCAGTTTATTGATTTTTTATTTTTTTTAATGTGTAGTTCATTACATTTATCCTTACTTTATTTCTCTCCTCTTGTCTACTTTCTTTGTCATAGTTTGTCTTTGGTATACCAAGATCTTCATGTACTCCAAATTATTTATATGAGATGTCTCTAATTTTCTGATGTAGGCAATTAGTGATATAAATTACCCTTTTAGGACTACCTTCATTTTGTCTCACAGATTTTGGGATGTTGTATGTTCATTTTCATTCAGTCCTAGAAATTTTAAAAATATTTTGATTCCACTTTTGACACAATTTTCACTCAATAATAAATAGTTTTGTTTTGTTTTCATTAAGACTATGTTTTCATCAGCTGCCATTCAAAAAAAACCCATTCAATTCTGAAAAACATAGCAAACAAAAGACTATATAAATTGTCATAAAAAACCTTGTACATAAAAAAATTCTAAATGTTTGTACAAGGAACCTCGATATATGGCCTTCTCAAAAGTAAAGACAGAGAAGAGAGAGAGGGAAAAAGGGAAAAGAATGGAGGGAAAGAAAAAATAAAGAAATGATGAAAGGAAAAGTACAAGAAAAAAACTGAATAAGTCTTCAAAGATACTGGCAGAAATAAAGTTGGAAATCTATCTCACATAAAGTATACTCCCAAATATCCATAGAAACATATGAGATGTTCTCATTAGAGCTCACTCTGAACACCTCAGTGTATATATAAAAACCTATGCACTTAGGTAAAGAGATAGCCATGTTCTGTTCAAAGCAAAATGGTCAATTCAACCCGAAATTATGTGTTGACACAATGTATTCCTGGTTAATATTATGTGGAAATAATATTTTTTGGTCTTTTAGAGACAGGGTCTCCCCTGTAGCCCCAGCTGTCCTGGAACTCAGTCTGTAGACCAGGCTGGCCTTGAACTCACAAAGATCCGCCTGCCTCTGCCTCCCAAGTGCTAGGATTAAAGGCATGCACCACCACGCCCAGCTGTAAGAATATTTTAAAACAGAAGAAAACATTATGGTACTGTATCTCATTTCAAGGATATATAGTAGGGCTGCAAAGTTAGACACAGCAGGACCCTGACATGAGAACTGGAATCTAAAAATCAATGCAGGAAAAGAAAGATGGAAATGAAACCTCATTTATTCAGCAACTGGCCACAGGGTAGTGTTAAATCCAGAGTGTGTAGAAATGAAATATTATTGAATATGCTAGAGCAACTCCATAGTCATAACGAAAAAAGCAATAACCTTCACATACCTTCCATGTTGCACTCAAATTAATTTGAAGTGGATCATAAACCCAACCATAAAACCATAACACTATTAAAGCAACATAAAAGTTCAGATAAAAATACAATTAAATATATAGTACAAAGGCATTCACACTTATAAAGTGCAAGTTATCTAAAAGTATTCTGCAACAATGTTACTAAAACTTGCTCTATTAATTGGAGCTGATTCATGAACTGTTTTATTTCCTTTTTTATTGTTGTTGTTGTTGTTGTAGTACTTTGAATCAAGCCCAGGGCCTCATATGTACTCGACAAATGTTCTACAGTGGATTACATTCCCAGCAGAACTGTCCTATTTCTTATACATGACAAACCCAAAGCTAAGAATACTTGTGTATGTGCTTAAATATAAAGTTCTATTCCTTATAACTTATTGTTTTGTTACAATTGCAGGATGATGGACCAAGATTATGAAAAACAGGGGCTAAAGAGATGGCTCAGCTGTTAAAGTCACTGGCTGCTCTGGCATAGGAAAGAGGTTTGGTTCCCAGTACCTACATGTTTTCTGACAATCATGTGTAACTCTAGTTCCAGGGGATTTGATGCTATCTTCTGGACTCTAGCTGCTGTGGCAATCTCAAGCATGTATGTTTACATACATGAGGAGAAAACACTCATAAACACAAAATAAAAATAAATTTATTGAAAGTTTAAATAGGAAAAATGTTTTATCAATATCTTATATATACTATAAACAATATGGAAAGTATATTTTATTCATTTAAATTGCTTATTTTTATTTTTTTTATTTTTTTGGTCTTTTTGAGACAGGTTCTCCCTGTAGCTCTGGCTGTCCTGGAACTCACTCTGTAGACCAGGCTGGCCTTGAACTCACAGAGATCCACCTGCCTCTGCCTCCCAAGTGCTAGGATTAAAGGCATATGTCACCACACCCGGCCTGCCTATTTTTATACAGATAATTTTTATGTAAAATTTTTTATCTATAATGCACAATAAATTAAATTTTTATTTTCCAGTTCTTTACCTTTATTTCCTGTTTTTAATGGGCTGAAATCATGGTGGATTAGCTATTAAAAATTATTAAACTCTTTCATTAACAAAATATTTTAGACAAATTAATGTAACAATTAGACACCAAGGACTTTATTCAAAACTCATTGATGTATTAATATTCCAGGTTTACACAAAATTATGGTTTGATACTCTTTTTTAAAAACAGCCATGTGGTATGTTAGAAATACATTTAAATATTTTAATTATCAATTAATAAGCAAGATTTTTTTCATACCCACTCTATGTGAAGAGAAATCCAGTGAATGATTTGGATTTAAACAAGAAGCAGTTACACCTATTTTCCTTTTGATATGGATGCAGAGTCATGTGTATATTTTCAGAGTTTGAAAACTTCCTCTATTAAAGTGTACTTGTTTAAAAACTTACACCTGTACATGGAACACTGACTAAAGAGTTCCTTCTCTTCCAACTTACATTATATCTGGCTGTGAGGCAAGTCATTCCCATAGAAAGTAATGGAGAGTATGCATACTATAAGCCTATATGAGTGGATTTCTTTTTCTACTGCAGAGAAGAGGTAGAAGATGAAAGGCATGGGTAAAGTCCTCTAGCTATTACATAGACAGACAAGCAGCTCTGCTGCCTGAGGAAATAAAGCATGCTGTGCAGGTTTCTCAGGAGGGTGGCTATGAATAACTCACTTTGCACTTTAAAATTAGTTGATTGGGAAGTAAAGCTGGAGTTCATCCAAACAGCAGTTCTTCCCGGAATGATCTCCACAGAGGATGGCTTAAAGGTATACTTGTGGGTGGCTCTGTCAGCCTTAAGGTACAGCAGAGCTTCCTACCCCTGTACATTGACAGGCAGGGCACAATGAATATGCTCACTAACAAGTCCTACTTAATATTGCTTCTTCTTTCAAACATTCCCAAAAATATACAACAAACAATTGGTTAGATTTCAGTGCTAATATACCCATGCTTATTATTGGAATAAGAATAAATATTATATAGACAATAACTTTTAAATCTTCCCATACACATCTGCAACACCTTCTAATCTCTTAATTCATTCATAGTTTTCATCTTCTTTCTTTCTACTTTGTATCAGTTAGCATATAATATGTATTCATTCAGAATATATATTTATAGAGTTGACAATTATAAAATGTCTGTATATAATTTAAATTGTTATAATTGTGCATGCCTGTAATCCCAGCACTGGTGAGACTTAGGAAAGTCATGAATCCCATCCCAATCTATGCCACATAACAAATACTTGTCACAAAAACAAAACAAAACAAAACAAAATATACTATGGCAATATTTATGTCTCCTGCTACACTTATACCTGTGTAACTAGAACCCCTGTGTATATTTATAAGACAATAAATAATAATATAATTATTATTTAAATAAATCACAGCAAAGAGTATCTGACATCACTACCGATAACACTGTTCTCATTCTTTTCTTTCTCCTGGGAAGAGATCTACAGATTCTATTCAATGAATCCTATGACTGATACAGAAATGTTTTCAATGTCATGCAGTACATGTGAGTTCATTTATGTGTATTGTAATACACAATATGAATGGTGTATATTTTAAATACAAAACATTCAAGTGCTCATTATAAAAATAAACAAATCTCGGGAGTCATTTCCTGCCCAGTGTGTGTCTACCACACTGTGGAGATTTGTTTTTATTATGGTTTTGACAAAAGCAAGAAGTGAGAAATATAACATTCCCTAAATCTCTAGCCTGAAACCAGTCAAGGTTTATTCAACAAATGTAATGAAGTCCAAATTCTCAGCAGGTAAAACTATAGCACAGTAGCTTAGAAAGAAAAGTCGGGCACATTTTCCACTCACTAAGCTACTGAAAGTCAATGCAAGATATCCTTCACGTTCAAGGAGTTTCAGTCTGCCCGTTGTTAAGAAATTTAGCTGATACAATTTTATATATTATTTTCTTATAAAGGGTTGGGCCTTGGCTATTTATGCTGTTTTATGTCAAATGAGCTGAATGTTTAAAGCAGCAGGATAAATGTAAAGAACTTGAGTTTCTGAAAAAAGAAAAAGAAAAAATGTTTGAATGTAATGCTTTTCCAAAAGTACAGTTTGAATAAATACACCATTTATATAAATATGAATATAAAATTCAACTTACTATCTTACTAAGCAATTATATTTCATTAGATATAATTTCCATTATTTAATAAGATAAAATTCTATTGACATTCAGTGTAAAAATGCACAAATCTGTTGCCAAATTAAAATTCTTTATAAGAACTGAAAGAAAGTCACAAGGGATGAACTGAATATACTTACTTGAGAAATATGGGATAAATTACTTCTTCTTTGAAATGGGCTTATCACCCAGAGAAGCTGGATACTTATTGGGAGGAGCTGATATTTCAGCCCAGATGTGCAGCCAGTTTCCCCAAGGTGCTGACATTCAAGTGATGCTGGAGTTACCACTGAAGGTGCATGGGTTTGGGGGTGGGAGGTGGGAGGGGGGGCACGAAGACATTTAAAAGGCTCACCTCATGAGGCTAGGCCCTCTCTTGCCATATATCAGCATGGGCAGAGAGCAAGGGGTTCATGCTGGAATGCAGGGTGTCCACGCCATGTTGAACTTGGGCCTAGATGCCACTGTGACTCAAGTGAGTGCACGCTTCAACTTCCCCTCCATTACTTTGTAGGCAAGCTCAATAAATTCTGGTCTAGTCTGAGATTAGAGGACTCATTCCTTTGTTTTGGCTAGCAACCAGGAATCAGGAAACTGGCAGAGGCTGGAGGGATTGCAGGGAGAGAGAGCTGCATGCATGGCTGTGTATGCTTAGCAGGGATCCCCAGCACCCACATGGCGGCTGAGAACCTTCTGTAACTCCAATTCCAGGAGAACTCCAGTTCCAGGGGAATCCGACACCCTCTTCTGACCTCCGCGGAATCCGACACCCTCTTCTGACCTCCGCGGCATTGCACGACACGGGTGCACAAGCCTACATGCAGACAGTACATTCATACACATACAAAAATGAATAAAAATAAAAATAAAAAAATAATAAATAAATAAATAAATAAATAAATAAATAAATAAATAAATAAAAGGCAGAGTGGGCTGATGAGATGAAGAGATTGCTCAGTTATTACAAAATCAACTGCTTTTGTAGAGGACCTTGGTTTGACTCCTTGCACTCAAATGGCAGATAACCCTCTGTAATTCCAGTTCCAGGGACATTCTTCTGACCTCCGTGGGCATTGACTGATATGGGTGTGCAAGAAAATAATATCCTCATAAACACACAAATAAAAATAATAAATATATTTTAGAAGACAGCAAAGGATAAGGGGCATAACTCAGTAGAAAACTGTGGTAGCTTAAATGAGACATGTCCCTCGGGTATTTTAACACTTACTTGGTCCCAAGTTGATGGTCCTTCCTGGAGAAGGTTAGGAGGTGCAGCCTTATCTGAGGAAGTATGCTAGAGGAGGCTCCACTTAAGAAAGCATAGTGTCAGGGCTAGAGTGATGGCCTAGCAGTTAAGAGCATCAACTGCTCTTGCAGAGGACCCTGGTTCGATCCCCAGCTCCCACATGGCGGCTTAGAACCGTCTTTGGCTCCAGTTCCAGGGGAGTCTGATGCCCTCTTCTGACCTCCGTGGCATTGCATGACACAGGTACACAGACCTACATGCAGACGGTACATTCATACACATACAAAGATAAATAAAATTAAAAAAAATACTGTAAAAATAAAAATAAAGAATGCATAATGTCACCCCACTTCTAGTTCAATCTCTCTGCTTCCTGAATACAGATAAAAACGGGACTCTCACTTTCCGGATTCTCATGCCATCAGCCATTCCTCCCTTGCCATTAGGGACTTTCCCTCCGGAACCAAAAACCAAAATTAACTCTTCTTTAAGTTGCTTCTTCCACAGTATTCTATCACAGCCACAAAATGTAACTTATTCCAGGACTTTCCTAACTTCGGAAATTCTGAGTTCAACCTCCAGTACCATCAAAACCTGGGAATGAGGAAGCATGGTAGGAAACTCTGCACAGGGCATGGTCGTTTCACCAATCAACTCATCTCTGCTGTGGTAACCTGCACAAAACTTACACTAAGATTTGTCCTGTAAAATGCCCATTTTAGATGAGGAAGAGCTCATGTGACACCCCTCCCCAAGGAGCTGTTAGCAGTTAATGTTTCCTCCTGGCAGACCAGTCATGTTCTTCAGTGTTGTAACCACTAATAAGTTGTTTACTGACCAGCAAATAATTCCTATGCATCCTGGTACAAAGAACCACAACTAAGCTAACAAGTAGCAACAACAAGAACAAGAACAACAACAACAACAACAACAACAAAGACTTGAAAACAGGAGGGGGCATGGGAATGAGAGGGAAATACAAAAGGTTAATAGGAATAGCTAAAGTGATCACAATGCATTGTATGCATTTTTGAAACTAACAAATAATACAAAAATGGATTATGGCATATGCCTGGGATTGCAACATTCTGGAGGTAGAATCAAGGGAGTACTGGAAGTTTAAGGCCATCCTTGTCTACATACAGAGTATAAGGCAAACTCAAGATATGAGAAGCTACCTAAAAATATTTAAAAATCTAAAAAAGAAAAGAAAAATAAGGGTGACAAAGAAAAGAGAAAAAACTACCTCACTATGCTTGTATAAAACACAATGGTTTTGGGAGCACACAACATAACTGCCACCTACCTACTAGAAAACAGGGAGAGGCACCTTGATCTTGGACTCCCTAGGTTCCAGAATTGTGCATATGAGCAGATGCTGTTGAAGCCATGTCACCTATGGTGTTTTACTCTGGAGCCCAAGTTGACTGATGCACCACATGTGGGGAAGGATTTTTCCTTGTCTTTTTTTTTATTCCATAATTTCATGTATTTTTGAAAGCCTGATTTTTACCTCTGACTTTGCACAGTCTTATTGGTTCTTGATGTACAAAAATTGCAATGCCGACAATATTTTGATTCCATAGTCTTTCCTAAAACTACTATTAGTGTATAACATCTTAGATACATTGCCCACTACTACCAACTATATTCATTTATACACACAGAGGACTTCATATTTATCATATTTATCATTGGGGACCAAGTACCTTTATTTCTATTGTAAATGCCCAAATTTTGTATTTAAATAATTGTTATTCGAGTGTAATTTATCATTCTTCAGTTCACCATATCCTCAGGAATGGCAATTAAATAATTCTAGTAATAACAAATTATACATTGCAATAATAATTCTAACTATGATGTAAAACATTCTGCATCCTCTTTATGTTTCAGAAACCAATTTCTAAAACTCCCCATGGGTACCATGCATATTCATAGCATTTTCAAATAACCATGAAATCCATACTATTTTCATGTACCATGTTCAGTGTGACTTACTCTGGCCTTCAAAATCTGTGAGGTCCCTTCACTCAAAAGCAATATCTCTTCCATCTATGACACTGTGCCTTTATTTCTGCTACTTATGCAACACATAACTATGAGCTACAGAAGTGATTCTTTGGCATCAGTTTGTGCTAGAAATAAAATTTGTTGGTGTTTGTGATTCAGAGATACTGTTTTATAATGTTTTTTACTAGTCCATAATTTATCCATGCATATGATTTTCTTTGTTTCCTCCTGTATTCTGAGGGTAGCTTTTATTTAGCAGGAACAAATTCAGGAGTATAAATTGAATAATTTCCCCAACAATGGAAATTAATGTGTGTTTCCACTCTAGTAGACGCAACAATTGTAAAAGCCATCCATCCCTAGCAGCAGCAGTGGTTGCAGTCCACAACTGGTGGGGAACAGTGGCTGCTGCTACATTTCAGACTCCCTGCTCACTACCTAGGGAACACCTGGGCTCTTCCCTCTGCTCCAGGGTAGGCTTTCCAGATCCAAACCTTTGCAGCTAGTCTGGGGAACTGGTGGGCCAAGAGCACGTGGCACAGTGTTGAAGCCTGCTTGACTGTTGCCTGTCCTAAGCCTCCAGAGGAGCACCTGACTGACTGAGTGAGGGGTAGCTGATCTCTCCATTACAAAGAAACAAGTGAAGCCCAGAACAAGCACACTTTCGTACCTTATAAGAAGACAAGGAAGTCATGTGAAGAATACAAGCAAAAACCATCTTTTTGTTGTTTTCAAGAACCCCATCTCACCTTCAAGAAGAAGCACTATCTTAAATGAACAGATGGGAGAAAATACTCCAAGCAAATGGCACTAAGTAACAAGCACATGTTGCTATTCTAATATCAGAACAGTATAATTCAAGCTAAAAGTAATCATGCTCATGCATGAGAAGAATTAAGAAGGTAAAAGTGACTATCCCACACATTTTAATATATAGATTCAATGCAATCCCAATACAAATTCCCATGGTTTATTTTCACAGAATAAAAAAAAAAAATTACCCCCCGACCCAATCATACCACTCCAGGGTACATACCCACAACACTCATCCTACAGCAGAGATACATGCACAAACATGTTTATTGCAGCTGTCTTCACAATAGCGAAGAGCTGGAACCAACCCAGGTGCATAGTTTTTTTAGTCTTTACAGAGTTTTTCTTCAAAGCAGAGATTTATTGTTTGGGGGAGAGCTTCACTGTCATTTTTTTTTTTTTTTTGGTCTCAGTTCTTTTGTTGCTGTTGTCCCCTCCAACTTGTATTGCATATATATANAGTCTTATTGGTTCTTGATGTACAAAAATTGCAATGCCGACAATATTTTGATTCCATAGTCTTTCCTAAAACTACTATTAGTGTATAACATCTTAGATACATTGCCCACTACTACCAACTATATTCATTTATACACACAGAGGACTTCATATTTATCATATTTATCATTGGGGGACCAAAGACCTTTATTTTCTATTTGTAAATTGGCCCAAATTTTGTATTTAACTTAATTGTTATTCGAGTGTATTTTATCATTCTTCAGTTCACCCATTCTATCCTCAGGACTGGCAATAAATAATTCTAGTAATATACAAATTTATACATTTGCGAAATATATTTCTAACTATGATGTAAAACATTCTGCATCCTCTTTATGTTTCAGAAACCAATTTCTTAAGAACTCCCCATGTGGTTACCATTGGCATATTCATAGCCATTTTCAAATAACCATGAAAATCCATACTATTTTCATGTACCATGTTCAGTGTGGCTTACTCTGGCCTTCAAAATCTGTGAGGTCCCTTCACTCAAAAGCAATATCTCTTCCATCTATGACACTGTGCCTTTATTTCTGCTACTTATGCAACACATAACTATGAGCTACAGAAGTGATTCTTTGGCATCAGTTTGTGCTAGAAATAAAATTTGTTGGTGTTTGTGATTCAGAGATACTGTTTTATAATGTTTTTTACTAGTCCATAATTCTATCCATGCATATGATTTTCTTTGTTTCCTCCTGTATTCTGAGGGAGCTTTTATTTAGCAGGAACAAATTCAGGAGTATAAATTGAATAATTTCCCCAACAATGGAAATTAATGTGTGTTTCCACTCTAGTAGACGCAACAATTGTAAAAGCCATCCATCCCTAGCAGCAGCAGTGGTTGCAGTCCACAACTGGTGGGGAACAGTGGCTGCTGCTACATTTCAGATCCCTGCTTACTACCTAGGGAACACCTGGGCTCTTCCCTCTGCTCCAGGGTAGGCTTTCCAGATCCAAACCTTTGCAGCTAGTCTGGGGAACTGGTGGGCCAAGAGCACGTGGCACAGTGTTGAAGCCTGCTTGACTGTTGCCTGTCCTAAGCCTCCAGAGGAGCACCTGACTGACTGAGTGAGGGGTAGCTGATCTCTCCATTACAAAGAAACAAGTGAAGCCCAGAACAAGCACCACTTCGTACCTTATAAGAAGACAAGGACAGTCAATGCTGAAACGAATACAAGGCCAAAAACCATCTTTTTGTTGTTTTCACAGACCCCCATCTCACCTTCCAAGAAGAAGCAAACTATCTTAAAATTGAACAGATGGGGAGACAAATACTCTCAAGCCAAATGGCACTAAGTAAAAAAGCACATGTTGCTATTCTAATATCAGCAACGTATATTCAAGCTTAAAAGTAATCATGCTCATGCATGAGAAGAATTAAGAAGGTAAAAGTGACTATCCCACACATTTTAATTATTAGATTCAATGCATACCCAATACAAAATCCACATGTTAGATTTTCACAGAATAAAAAAAAGAAATTTACCCCCGACCCAAATCATACCACTCCAGTGGTACATACCCACAACACTCATCCTACAGCAGGATACATTCACAATCCATGTTATTGCAGCTGTCCTTCACAATAGGAAGGCTGGACCAACCCAGGTGCAGAAGTTTTGTTTAGTCTACAGAAGGGGTTTTGTCTTCAAGCGAGAAGATTTGAATATTGTTTGGGTTGGGGGAGAGCTGCACTGTCATTTTTTTGTTTTTTTTTTTGGTCTCATTCTTTGTTGGCTGTTGTCCCTCCAACTTGTATTGCAATATATCTATAATATATATATATATAATATTATATAATTAATGCCTGTAATTTCCCAAATCATATTTTTAGAGATTTCATATTTTACATGTGGATTGTATATTACTCTTAACCATACCCTTCCAACATATACCACATTTCCAAAGTCTGAAAATAAATGGTAGGTTAATTCTAGAACCTGTTAAGGGATTTACAATATAATAGCACAGTTGCTTTCAGATAACAAGGAATATAATATTAACGTTTCTCAGTTTCATTACAACTAGGTACTTGGTGCCAGCATCCACAGATAAGGGATACCACTCATCATTTTTTTGTCTGGGACTGTGTTACTTCACTTAACATAATATATTTTAGTTCCCTTTTATATTATACTAGGATACATTTCAGTTGGGCACACTGAACTTCTGATAATGCCCTGTCATTTTTCAATATCTTTGAGTAATGCGTGATCACATTCCACAGGCTGCTCTTCCCTTCTTGGCTCAGCTCCAGGACTGCCCCTGCCTACAGGCTGACAGTCTCTAGGCTTAGCTCTGGCAAGAAGGAGAGGGGTGAGAAAACCGCAGGAGATCACCCATGGAAAATGAACGGACTCACATGAAGAGAGCCAGGAGGATAGTAACTCTGTTTATTTTCTGTCAGGCGGTCTACTATGCTCTGGGCAAGGAAGTGGGGAGAAGGCGGAAGGGAGAGGCAAGCCTCCTTGGCTCTAATCAGGGGGCTGCAGAGCTCCAGTTTGTGCAACAGGTGACTAGAGGTGTGACATTTTGCTCAATGCCTCAAGGGAAGGGGTCATCTGGTCCTGGATTTTGCAAAGATAGAGCAGCGAAGCAAGAAACATTGAAATATCCTGAAAGTTCCTGCTACAGATAACTCACAGAGGCAACTGAATGCCCACAGAGATATCAGATAACTGGAGATCTTACACTACAGTTCTTACAAGTTCTTGCCTCAAGCCACACACAGTTTCTTTCCCACAACCCTTCCTTTGTTTTTTAATTAAAATGGAGCAGCAATGTCGGAGTCCTCTAGGGGGTCCCCTGAGACAGCCTGGTATTGAACTAAAACAGTATTGGTCATGACCTCAGTGAGTGTATTGATTCAGTTTTTGATAAACCGGAGAACACAGGGTGAGATAGTCAGGAGGTCTCCTAGAATGAAAATGGGTCCCAGTAAGGGAAGTAACCAGGTAATCAGGAAGGGTGGAAAACCATGGGACAGAAACTTGTGGCGAATACTTTGTGTGGAGATCTTTTCTGAGGTCCTTTGGGGTTTTAACATTTTGCTGGACAATACCAGACTCATTTACATAAAAACAGCATTCCTCCTCCAGGAACATGCAAGTTCCCTCATTTTCTGAGGTTAACATGTCCAGGGCTTGCCAGTTCTACATCATCACCTCGGCCAGAGAAGCTATCTGTCTCTGGAGTGATTCAAGGCTATTTTTTGTGGACACCATTGCCTCATCAAGCTTATTTTGGAGGTCCACTTCCATGCTGTAAACCCTCGCTAGGGCTCCGCCCACAGTTCCCATCACTGCCATAGAGAGAATGATGCCTAGGCTGACCAGAAGCAGAACGACTATCTCTCTCTTTTGATGGTCGGGTCTGGCTGCAGCATCCAAGCAACATCTTCCTTCTCATAAAGGAAGAGCCAGGGAGTGATAACTACAGGCAAACAAATTCCAGAACCAGTAGCATTTGCAAAGAGGGATGTGGTGCCATCACACCAGAGAAAGAATGGGGATTTGACACACAAGTTCCTGTCAAAAGGAACACCGGAGGCGGCTGGGGTCTGGGGCTGCTACAGCTCTCATTAAACAAATAGGAAGCATGGTGAGTCTGTCAAAGAGAGAAATGCTGTGAAACACCAGCTGTCTCCACGGGGGCAGATTCCTGTAAAGAGGTGTTAGAAGGAATGGCAGTGAAAAGAGGAAATGTAAGGGATGCACAGAAAAAATATTGGGAGACATTAGGGTGGGTGGTGTAGTTGAGGAGATCTCTGGTGTATTCACTGTACAGGGGCCATGTTACAGTGGACTGCAGCTTCCCATCCATTTTGGATTCCTGTAACAGAATGTGGGATTGAGTGAGGATGGGTTGAGGACCTAGAACAAGCTGGATATCCACCGCAGGGTACCAGGCGTTGCTGTAAGAGTAGAGTTTTCCCTGAACTCCAGCTCTCCAGCAGTCACTCCAGGAGTCCTGTATATTAATTTTAAACTGGTTATTTTGGATTTGGAACAGGCTTCTTGGGCCGTGAACACTC
>VZQC01010078.1:27997-138391 GCA_009823505.1 Rhizomys pruinosus
GGCTGCAGCATCCAAGCAACATCTTCCTTCTCATAAAGGAAGAGCCAGGGAGTGATAACTACAGGCAAACAAATTCCAGAACCAGTAGCATTTGCAAAGAGGGATGTGGTGCCATCACACCAGAGAAAGAATGGGGATTTGACACACAAGTTCCTGTCAAAAGGAACATCGGAGGCGGCTGGGGTCTGGGGCTGCTACAGCTCTCATTAAACAAATAGGAAGCATGGTGAGTCTGTCAAAGAGAGAAATGCTGTGAAACACCAGCTGTCTCCACGGGGGCAGATTCCTGTAAAGAGGTGTTAGAAGGAATGGCAGTGAAAAGAGGAAATGTAAGGGATGCACAGAAAAAATATTGGGAGACATTAGGGTGGGTGGTGTAGTTGAGGAGATCTCTGGTGTATTCACTGTACAGGGGCCATGTTACAGTGGACTGCAGCTTCCCATCCATTTTGGATTCCTGTAACAGAATGTGGGATTGAGTGAGGATGGGTTGAGGACCTAGAACAAGCTGGATATCCACCGCAGGGTACCAGGCGTTGCTGTAAGAGTAGAGTTTTCCCTGAACTCCAGCTCTCCAGCAGTCACTCCAGGAGTCCTGTATATTAATTTTAAACTGGTTATTTTGGATTTGGAACAGGCTTCTTGGGCCGTGAACACTCTCCAACCTGCAAGGCCAGAATCTGCAATTGCCCTAAGTATCAGCTTCCTGTAAACACTGTCCTTTGTTAAGATGGGAGAAGCAGATAAAGGGTGCCTGAGAGGTAGTGGTGGAATTGGGAAACACAGTGATTGTGATTGCCTTGCTGCAGCCTTGCAAAGGGCAGTCACTGGTTCCAATTACCCAATTTCTTCCTTCCCAAGTTTCTCTGACAAAGAACTTCCAGACATGGATCCAAGTCAGTGGTCTGTTCATGGGCTGGGCAGAGACAGAGTTAGCTTGAACTATTATGAGAGCAGCTAAAAGGAAGGCAGACAGTAGTGCAGAGGGTGGACACATGGATTTTACAGAAGGGAGTTGGTCAAGTTTCTTCCATGTCGTTATTTGGGTTCTGGGAGTGTTGCCTCCTCTTTCTCCTTTTCTTTCTATCCACGAGTGACAAGCCTGCCATCTTTTTGGTCGGAGGGGATATATCTGACATTTCTAGCCAGAATCCAAATGGGTCTTGGACAATCCTGTGGGAATATGCAAGCAAAGCCCCTCCCAATTGTTAATAGTGGATCAGGTCCTTTCCACTGACTGTCTAGGGGGTCTTTCCATCTGACAAGTATTTGAGGAACAGTGCTTGGTGTCTGCCAATGTTTGACTATGGCTGGACATTTTGAATCCCCATAAATGTTAAAGAGGTTTAGAGTTGCCAATGCCATGGCCAGTTGAATGTTAGGAGGGTATTTCCCCTCCTTTTGTTTTAATAACTGATTTTTTAGGACCTGATGGGTCCATTCTATGATCCCTTTTCCCTGTGGTTTATGAGGGATACTTGTATAATGTGCAATATTCCATAATAAACAAATGATTTAAAGCAAGAGCTAGCAAATGCTGGCACACTGTCCATTTTAATCTGTTTGGGAATGCCCATGGTGGCAAAGGTAGAGAGGAGTTAGGCAGTGAGGTCCTTGGCTCTCTCTCCCATTAGAGCAGTACCCCAAATAAATTTGGAATAAGTGTCCACAGTGACAAAGACAGACTTTTGTTTTCCAAAGGAAGCTATTTGTGTAACATCAGTTTGCCAGAGAGCATTAGCTTTCAATCCCCTGGGGTTAACCCCAAACCTGAAGTGCAAGTGTTTTAATTAGAGCAGAACAGGATGAGAAAGTTCTAAGGATTTGACGAAGTTGGATGAAGGGAATATCAGGAAAGTGAGCTTGGAGGCCCTTTAGGTTTACTTGGGTGATAGAGTGGAATTATTCTACTTCAGAGAGGGACAGGACATAGATCCCTATAGAGGAGACTCAGTCTGCAAGAGAGGTGCCTTCAGAGAGAGGTCCTGATAGGAGACTGTGGGCACAGATGTGCTGTATGAAGAGAGGGTGGCTCCTATTCTGTAAGAGGGATGAAATGGCAATGAGAAGGGAGAATAAGGGATTTTTGTCTAATTGGACAAAGGATCTGGATAGCCAGGGCAACAGATTGATCACATAGATACTGTCTGAGATGAGATTAGGAGGCCTGTTGGTTTCTTTGAGAGCTAGATAAACAGCATAAAGTTCCTTGCACTGTGAAGAATGGTCAGGTAGCCAGTGAAACAGAATCTGAGGGGCTTGATCCAGGTTGTCATAAATGATGGCTACAGCCCCTCACTTCCCTCCATCTGTGAAAACAGATGTGGCCTTCCTTATAGGCACATCTTGGGAAAGACAGGGAGGAAGCCAGTTTAACAATGGGAGAGTAGAGACCCACCTGTCATGAGGGTAGTGATTTTTCTATCTATACTGGAAATTCCATGAGGCTTATGGACATATGAACATGATTTTGTATCAGTCACTGGATACCCAGGAGGGAAAATGATGTCACTATGACATCAGGCTCCTTCCCCAGTTTTTGCAGTGAATGCTCCCTCCCATTTCTTTTCATAGGTGCTAAAGAATCCATTTCAATTAACAGTCGGGGAGTTCCCCCTATGGGCGTGTGCATCTACTCTAGTACTCCCATGGATTGTTAAAGAGACCCTATGAGTGTGGGGGTGATGTTAAAAATAAGCAATTGTACAGGAAGGGAGGGTGTAAAATGTGCTAAAGCCATGCTCTGGAGAGCTCCATTGACTTCAGCTAGAGCTTCTGAAGCTTCTGCTGTGAGCTTTCACTTGGAAGCTGGGTTCCTGTCACCTTGCAGATGATCAAAGAGAGGCTGTAGCATTGTCATGGGGATTGACAGCCATGGGTGGAGCCAGTTAAGATTTCCTAGGAAGGATTGGAGGGATGCTAGTTTGAGTGTGGAAAGAAGGGAGATGACAAGTTTGAGTGGCCTCACTGCTGTGAGAGAAATTTCAATGCCTAGGAAATGAATTGGAGGGAATCATTTGAAAATTAGTATGGGCTATTTAAAATCCAAAAGCTTCTAAGGATGGTACAAGCCTGTCCTTTAAAGTTGCCAGGTCAGTTGATGATTTGTCTCAAACTAAAACTTCATCCATATAATGGAAGTCTTGCAGACCTTGTTTCCTGTGGGCACCAAGGACTGCCACTACCATCTCTTGGCAGAGCATTGGGCTGTTGGCCATGCCTTACAGCAGGATGGTCCACTTGTAATGAGTTGCTGGACCCAAGTTGTTAATTGCAGGGACTGAGAAAGTGAACACCTTGCAATCCTCAGCATGGAGGGGAATTGAAAAGAAACAGTCTTTGATATCTAAGGCTAGCAGAGAGGTGTTAGCTGGGATAGCAGAGGCAAGAGAGAGACCCCTTTGTGGAGACCCCCATATATGAATAGTTCTGTTAATGGTTTGCAGATCTCGTAAGAGACACCAATCTCCTGTTGCCTTTTTTATTAAAAACACAGGGGCGTCCCAGGGACTGTGAGATGGACAGATGTGTCCCAGTGAAAATTGCTCCTTGATTAAGTCTTGGAGAGCTTGTAACTTCTCCCCTGGTAAGGGACACTGCTCAATCCAGACTGGATCATCTGACTTCCAGTCCAGAGGAGGAGGAGCATATTCTGCAGTGACCCTCAGGATTAGCAGTGCTTCTTGCTGAGATGCTGGAGGCATTTTCCCCCAGTTAAATGGTCTGTCTGGGTATGGTTGGTCTCATTTGGAGTGGCAATAACCACATCCAAAGTCTCCAAAATATCTCGCCCTAACAGATTGATACTAGTGTGTGCTATTAATGGGTGAATCTGACCCATGTTTCCATCAGGATCCTCCCAGGTGTAGACATTTTTAGTTATGTAAGACAGTGAGGGCCCTCCTATTCCTAGAATTTTAGGTCCTGGAAGCAAGGGCCAGTCAGGGGGGATTTCTTGTTGTTTTATAGTGGTTCTTTCTACCCCTGCATCTATCAGACATTTAAAAGGCCTCCCCCCAATTTTAAATGTCAATGCAGGATGTGAGCCTTCTGAAATAGGCACTGCCTGGAGGGCATGTACTGACTCTTCCCCCCCCCCTTTTTTCCCTGGGCTAGGGGCTGCCCTCCTAGGAGTTTAAAGGTGGCAATTTTTTGCCATATTTATCATAGTTTCACCAGCAATCTTTCCTCCAATGGTATCTTTTTATTCTGGGGACAGAGAACACGTAGGGGTTTTCAGAAGGCCTTCAGGGAGAGATCAGTGCTTTTGGGCACTGTCTTTTCCAATGACTTCTGTCTCCACAGTTAAAACATTTCTCATTTCTGGTGACAGCAGTGGCAAAGGCTTGAGGTAGGTAATTAGCTTTGTGGGAGGCTGTGCCCACGTCCTGGGTTGCCACTAACCATCTGTCATAATGATCATCTTTTAAGCACTGGCACGCTTGCTTGCATTCAGAATTTATTCCTTCCCAAACAATATTTTTAAGGAGCATCTTTCTGGCTGCAGAGTTGGGGATCTTTCTCTCTAGGCTGCTTTTAGTTCTTAAGATAAAGTCAGACAGGGGTTCCTCAGATTTTTGCCTAAGAAATAATAAGAAGGAACTGGCCTGGGATTCAGTGGGTGGTGTAATTTAATCCCAGACCTGTAGGATGCAAAGGCAGACCTGGTCAAATTACCCTGGGGCCAGTCTAGCATGCTATGCTAAAATCTCCTTCTCCAAAGAGCTGTTCATAACCCCAGGCTATATTAGGTTGCCCTTGATTTCTCTGAACCTGTTGGAGACATTCTTCTCTGTACAGTGCTTCCCATAGTAAAAATAGCAGACCTGGAATTAAGATCGATAGATATATCTCCAGTCCTGGGGAGTGTTAAGTGAAGCACAAAAGCTCTGGAGAATGGAATTTGTCCATGGTTCCTGGACACCATCCTCTCTGACTGCTTGCATGAGTTCTTTTAACTCACTTGTCTGGCACGGG
The DNA here is from genome assembly GCA_009823505.1 of Rhizomys pruinosus. NCBI lineage: Eukaryota > Metazoa > Chordata > Mammalia > Rodentia > Spalacidae > Rhizomys > Rhizomys pruinosus. Next base: position 32,975 of record VZQC01010078.1, read on the forward strand.
TACCAGTTTAGAGGACGACACTGAGTTGGAGCTACATTAATGGGGAATGCCTGTAATTGAGGATCTGAGTTGTCCCAAATCTGGCACAGTTTTCTGTAGCAGAGAGGGAAGGAGTTGAAAGTGAAGGTGCTCCAGGCCCCTTGAGAGGGAGTGGCTGATAATTAGGGGAAAGTTTAAGGCTAGCTGCTTGGAAGTTTTGATTATCCTGTTCTATTTTTACTGGGTCTGGAGCTTGGGGACTTTCAGAGGGAATTTTATTGGGGTACTTGAGGGGAGATTTAGCAGGTTCTTGGGAGGAGGGGTTCTGTGATTTAATTTTGTTGTTTTCCTTTCCTGGCATAGTTTGGTGAGAAAGCCCTAAGCATTTTCTCACCATGGTTAATAGTGGCAATAACATGAGAGATTTTCACATTGTAATATCCTGAACCTTCCTGCTACAGATAACTCACAGAGGCAACTGAATACCCACAGAAATATCAGATAACCAAAGATCTTATGGGACAGATCTTACAAGTTCTTGTCTCAAGCCACACACAAAGTTTCATTCTCACAATGCTCAACCATGAAGGGAGTACATGCAGTCCAATTATTCCTATTGTGTCTCAGGCATGAAGTTATTCTATTGCCCAGGTGCCTGTTTATTCATTGCTGTGTCATCCTGATATTTGAATAACACTCTGTGGTCTTCCCATGGCTTCTTTGCATATACACATACTCAGTCCTAGAAGGCCAAGACCTAATGGCTCATACTTCCTCTCTGCTGATAACCAGCTCTACACAGACACAGAAATCCCAGACTAATGTAGGGACCAACCTTGACCCCAACTCAAATCCAAAGAACAGACTTGGAGCCACAGTGTTATGGAGGTCCAACTTTTAATGATGGTCTCAAAATCATCAACAAAAAGAAATTTGTTTTTACAGGTCTAATTAAGTTTTGTATCTTGGGCCAGTTTTGGTGGTACATGCATTTATTCCCAGGATTCTGGAGGCAGAGCCAGGCAGGTGTCTGTGATATCCAGACCAGCCTGTGAATGAACAAACAAACAAACAAGAAACTGATATCTTATTGTTTATCTGTTATATAGAAGGAACTGAGTATGACAACCACTATATTAGGAAAATAGACATTTTAGTATAGAGGTGATTATGACATTCACTATATGATAATCCATAATTATTCATGACACTTTTTTTATTATGTTTGTTTATCATCTCTTCTTGGATTGGGCATTTCTCTCCTTACCTTGATCTTCATCAATGAGTATGAGAAAACCAACTGTCTCTCATTCTCTTTCTTCTTTGTATTGTAATTAATATTAGCTCCATGTTATTAGTACGTGCAGCAACCAGTATATTTATATTCTTAACTTTCTATTCAAATAATCAAACATATGCAAAATTTGGGGATTTTATTTTTGTTAGATAAAAATTTTTCCTAGGGAGTTAGATGTGCACCATGCAGCACAATACCAGTGTGTGCCCAACTCATGGGTTGAGCAGACTTCACCTCTATCCTGCAGAAACAGCCTGCAAAAATCCAGGTGAGGCCTACCTGCCTAGGTGCTTTGGGCACCCTCTGCCCTGTGGAGGCTTGGTTTCACCTGGGACCTTTCAACCTTCTGATCCCAGCGTGCAACGTGGGCAGAGTTAGACGTACACAACACAACACCAGCATGTTCCTACAAGTTGGTGAGTTGGCCAATAGGGTACATCAGCCTGGGGAAGCAGTGGTGCAGAGGATCTATCAGGCACAGTATTAGTGATTATTGTCTGTGCAGCCAACATTGAGGCACCAGAACCCAATAAACAAATAAACAAACAAATCCACATTCCAAAGACACACACATACACACATAAATAAATAAATAAGTAAATAAATAAATAAGTAAATAAAGGAAAAGTTCATAATAAATCTACATCAAACTCTACCAACCCTACAGAAGACTGCTACAATGAGATCTCCCTGTAAGGAAACCAAGACATGGACTTTAGAAGAACAATTGTGGACATACTCAAAGAAATTAGAGAACTAAGGGAAGAGAATCAAAAACTCAAGAAGTACCAAGAGGGTGATAATGACAAACATTGGAAAGAACTAAGGGGAGAGATTGTAAAACTCAAGAAGGACCTAAAGGGAGATAATGACAAACATTTGAAAGAACTAAGGGGAGAGATTAAAAACTCAAGACCTAAAGGGAGATAATGACAGACATTGGAAAGAACTAAAGGGAGAAAATAACAAACTCCAGAAGGAAATGGAAGTGATGAAATGATCCCAGGCTGAAACCAAAAAAGAAAATGACCAATGAATCAAGAAGCTATAAGATGAGAATGGGATGCTCCAGAAGGAAGTGTAAATAATAGGGAAATCACAGAATGAAATAAAAAAGGAAATTGAACATTCATCCAATCAACAGGAAGGATGGGGAAAAACCTCAGAAGCAGAATGAAAGAAGCAGAAAAAAGAACATCAGACATGCAGGATAACATGGACCAAGTAGAATGCTCAAGTAAAAAATATGAAAAATTAAAAAAAAAGAGTGGAACAACCAGGAAATGTGGGACATTGTGAAAAGACTAAACCTCTGCATCATGGGGATAGAGGAAGGAGAAGAATCCCAAGACAACACTATTGACCTCAACAGAATAATAGAAAATTTCCCCAAACTGAAAAAAGACAAACACATATGAATACAAAAAGTGCATAGAACACCAAACAGACAGAACCAGAAAAGAAATTCCCCATGCCATATAATTGTTAAAACACAGGATGCTTGGGCTGGAGAGATGGCTTAGCGGTTAAGAGCACTGACTACTCTGGCAGAGGACCCGGGTTCGATCCCCAACACCCACATGGCAGCTGAGAACTGTCTGTAACTCCAATTCCAGGGGAACTCCAGTTCCAGGGGAATCCAAGACCCTCTTCTGACCTCCACGGCATTGCACCGCAAGGGTGCACAAACCTACATGCAGACAGTACATTCATACACATACAAAAATAAATAAAATTAAAAAAAAAACCACAGGATACTCAAAACAAAGGTAAAATACTGAAAGGCACAAGGGAAAAACAACAAGTTACATATAAGGGGAACCCCATCAGAATCACAGCTGACTTCTCTGTGAAAACTATGAAAGTTAGAAGAATGTGGACCAAAGTATTCCCAGTAATAAACAACTTTAGATGCCAACCCAGACTACTATACCCAGCAAAATTGTCAATTATAGTTGAAGGAGAAAGAAAAATCTTTCACCTGAATAAGATGAAAGAATACATGTCTAAGAAACCAACACTTCAGAAAACCCTTGAAGCAATCCAAATAACAGAGGAAATGAGCAAATATCCCTAAGCAATTAAAGAGAGAAAGCAACACAAGCATAACAGAGTAAACACAAACCTAGACCAAGAATGCAAACATAAATAAGGTAAAAGGAAGCAACACACATCTCTCAATAATAACCTTAAATACTAATGGTCTAAACTCTCCAATCAAAAGGAATAGACTGGGAAAGTGGATTAGGAAACTGGATCCTTCTATATGCTGTCTACAAGAAACCCATCTCATCCTCAAGGAGAGACACCACCTTAGAGTGAAAGGATGGAAAAAAATAAACATTCCAAGCAAATGGTGCCAAGAAATAAGCTGTAGTGGCTATTCTAATATCAGACAAAATAGATCTCAAAGAAAAATTAATCAGAAGAGACAAAGAGGGCCATTACATCCTTGTCAATGAACAATGAACCAAGAAGACTCCACAATCCTAATGTCTATGCACCAAATACTGTTGCACCTAACTTCATAAACACAACTCTTCAGTACCTCAATACACAGATTAATCCTAACATACTAAAAGTGGGGGACTTCAACACCCCACTGAGCCACATGGATAGATGAACAGGACAAAAAATAAACAGAGAGACATGAGAAATGAACAATATAATACACCAAATGGACCTCACAGACATCTACAGAATATTCCACACAAATACCAGAGAATGAAGAATATACTTTACTTTTTTTTTTATTAATTATATTTATTTCCGTTTGTGCTATGACATGTACGCTTGATGCAGGTCTGTTCCACCCGTGTCGTCCGCATGTCCGGGTCGGAGTACCGAAGAGGTCTAGTATCCCTGGAGCTGGAGTTATCCTGGAGGAATTGGCTGTTTCAGCACGGTTCTCGGCCGCATGTGGGTGCTGGGGATCGAAACCCGGGTTCCTCTGCAAGAGCGGTCGTGCTCTTAAACCGCTAGGCCATCTCTCCAGTCCAGAATATACTTCTACTCAGCCTCATGGCACTCTCCAAAATCGATCCCCTATCATGGGACACAAAGGAACCTCAACCCATAAAAGGTTAGAAATATATTCCATGATTCTTCAGGACCCACAGTGCAATAAGCTCAAATGAAACATAATAGTTCAAACAAAGCTAACACAGGAACACATGGAGGCTAAACAGCACACATTCCCTGGATAATGAATGTGTCAAGGAAAAAAAAAAAAAAAGTAAAAAAGGAATAACAGAACAAAGAAAAAAAAGGGCATACAACAACAAAACCTGTGGGCATACTTCGTTTAAAAGACAGTCTTGCAGGGAAATTTTATCCCTAAGTGCCCACATTAAAAAAAAAAAAAAAAAAAAAAGGAAAGAGAACAAATAAATGATCTAACACTGCAGCTAAAAACACTTGAGAAATAACAAAAAATGAACACTAAACCCAACAGACAGGAAGAAACAACAAAAATCAGAGCAGAAATCAATGAAATAGAAACAAAGAAAACAATATATAAAATCAATGAATCCAAAAGCTGGTTCTTTGAAAAAATAAACAAAATAGACCTTTATCCCAGTTAGCCAAAAATAAAGAGAGAGAGCAACTCCAAATCAATAGTTTTTGTGATGAAAGGGGAAATATCACAACAGACAAAGAAAAGATCCAGACAATCATACAGGAATATTTCAAAAATCTATACTCCAATAAATTTGAATACCCAAGAGAAATGGATGAATATCTGAAACCTTGGGAACCAACAAAGTTTAACCAAGAAGAGATTGACAGCTTAAACAGACCCATAATATTTGAGGAAATTGAAGATGTAACTAAAAACTTCCCAACTAAAACAGCCTGGATTCAGATGGTTTCAGGGCAGAATTCTATGAAACTTTTAAAGAGGTCCTACAACCATTGCTACTCAAACTGTTTAGAAGGATACAAACAGAGGGAATTCTCCCAAACTCCTTCTATGAAGCCAGCATCACGCTAATACCAAAACCAGGCAAAGATACAAACAAAAAATAAAGCTATAGACCCATCTCACTAATGAAAATAGTTGTAAAAATTCTCAACAAAATACTTGCAAATTGCATACAGACCCACATCAAAAAGTTCATCCATCATGATCAAGTTGGATTCAGACCAGAGATTCAGGGATGATTCAACATACATAAATCAATAAATATCATAAAACACATAAATGGCCTTAAAGACAAAAACCACATGATCATCTTTATTGATGCAGAAAAAGCCTTTGACAAGATCCAGCATCCCTTCATGTTTAAAGTCCTAGAGGGAATGGGACTGAAAACAACATTCCTCAACATGATGAAAGCCATATATCACAAATCCACTGCCAATATCATCCTAAATGGAGAAAAATTGGAACCATTTCCCTTAAAGGTGGGAACCCAGCAAGGCTGCCCCCATCGCCACTCCTCTTCAGCATAGTGCTTGAAATACTTGCTGGGGCAATAAGAAAAGAGAAGGAAATTAAAGGAGTACTAATCAGAAAAGAAGAAGTTAAGCTATCCTTTTTTGAAGATGATATGATAGTTTACATAAGGGATGTTAAAAACTTCACCAGAAAACTTCTAGAAATGATTACGAGTTTCAATAATGTGGCATTATACAAAATAAACCTAGAAAAATCAGTAGCCTTACTTTACACCAATAATAAACAAGTGGAGTAGGACTATAAGAAGACCTTCCCACTCACAATAGCCTCAAAAAATAAGATACTTGGGAATAAACCTAACCAAAGATACCAAAGACCTCTACAACAAAAATCTTAGACCCCTGAAGGAGATTAAAAATGACATCAAAAGATGGAAAGACCTCCCATGTTAATAGATTGGGAAAATTAAGTTAGTAAAAATGTCCATTTTACCCAAATTGATATACACATTCAACACAATCCCAATCAAATTTCCTATGAGCTTCTTCACAGACTTGGAAAAAAAGAATCCTTAAATTCATATGGAGAAACAAAAGACCCTGAATAGCTAAAGCAACCCTGAGTGAAAAATGCAATACAGGGGGGATGGACATACCAGATTTCAAACTATATTACAGGGCCGTATTCATAAAGACAGCCTTGTACTGGCACAAAACCAGACTCATTGACCAATGGAACAAAACTGAAGATTCAAACTGGAGCTCATACAATTTCAGCCACCTCATATTTGACAAAGGGTCAAAAAACCCTGAATGGAGGAAGGATAGCATCTTCAGCAAATGGTGCTGGCAAAACTGGATCGTCATTTGTAGAAGAACAAAATTAAACTGCTACCTCTCACCCTGTACAAAAATAAACTCCAAGTGTATCCAAGATCTTAATGTGAAGCTTGAAACCCTGAAGGTCATAGAATAAAACATTGGCAACAACCTACAAGACATAGGCATAGGAAAAGACTTTCTAAATCAGACAGCAGCTGCACAGGAAATAAGGTCAGGATTTGACAAATGGGACCTCATAAAACTCAAATTTTCTGTACACCAAAAGCAACAATCAAGGAGGTGAAGAGAAAACCCACAGAGTGGGAGGAAATCTTTACCAGTGACACATCTGACAGAGCATTAATGTCAANAACAAGACTGAGAAAAAGATGCAGGACAGTTAATTATGGCAGAATGCATGATTTAGCATGGGGTGTGGGTCGGGCACGGGAAAGGGGGAAATCCTCTAAAACTGATGAAAATTGATGTTTGAATACACAAAACATCAATAAAAAGCACACACCAAAATATTTTCCCTAACACATTTCTAAGAAAATTTTACATATTTAAAGCTAGTTTTGTAAATGTCAAATATTTGAAAGTCATATTGTCTTCAAATAAAATCCTTGCTTATATCTAGATTCTTTGAAAAAACATTGCTCTTGTTTCATTTGTGGAGGAAAAGCATGAGGCTTTTTCTTCTTTCGTAACATCTGTTTGCATTGCTAGATTCATGTCAGATACTGTGAGTGGCCTTCTTACATGGACACTGTCTTTCTATCATGATATATTTTCTTCTCCATGTGTAGATTATTAAATTTGAATGTTTTTAATATACAGACAGTCTTGCTGAATTGTTGAATTTTTAATTCATAATTCTAATTATATTTATGTTTGACCATTTTCTACTCTATGTTAGTAATATTGATGTATATTTAAAGTCTTTTGTTGAATTTTTGAAAATTTCATACAATAAAATTTGATCATGTTTAGATACCCACCCTATCTAATGACCCTGCCCAACTTCATATACACTATTATTTATAAATATTATATATGTATGCTGAGAGAGAGAGAGACAGAGAATGAGAAAAATAAGAGTAAAAAGAAATTTGTTTCCCTAAATGCCCTTCAATTTTAGTTCATCCACTGTAGTCTAGTTAACATCCCAAGAATCACATCCTTAATCAAGACAGACTATCCCCCTCCCAGTAGGCGTCATTTGCCAATAATGACTCATGTAGAACTGGGAATTTTTACCAACTTTCCCATGACTATGTTGTGTTTTCATTTGGAGTCAGTTTACAAAAAAGTTGTGCATGCTGTCACCATTGCTATGAGTTCATATAGGTAACTGCCCATCTTCTGGAAAACTCCATTTCCTTGTGTCATTCACCACTTCTGGCTCTTATAGTTTTTCTTCGCCCATTTGTGCAAAGATACTTGAGCCTTGGGAAGCAGAAGTTAACATTGGTGTCCTATTCATGGATAAGCACTCTGCAGCACCTTATTCTGTCCACGTTGGCCAGTTTTGGGTCTTGGTGTTAATCAATAAGTGCTGGATAAGGAAGCATTTTTGGCAAGAGTTGAGAGATGCTTTCATCTATCTGTATTTCTGAATATTGATGTATTTTAAAATGCCATTTTCTTGGATTTTTTTTCTTTTGTTATTCTGTATTTTTCAATGTGATTTTTGGTTCACCTAATATTCCCCAAGTAGTACATAATTACACTGCAGTCTTCATTTAATGACATGCCAGAAAAATATAGTTTAGAAATTTAAAACTACTCAATAGCTTTTATTGAACTTTTGCACATTTCATACATTTCTTAGTAAAATTTAGACACATTCCCTCTTCTGTGATCACTAGCCCACCAGAGCAACTGCATTCTGCCATACATGTCTTGCATCTTTTTCTCAGTCCTTTTTATTTATTTATTTATTTATTTTGATGCAGAATTTTACTATTTAGGGCAGAAGTTTACTATTTGGGTCAGTTCTTTGAGCAAGTATTTTCTGTTGTTGTTGTTGTTGTTCCCTTTAATTTTATATTGATCCAAACTATGCATGCACTCCACACATATACCTAAATTATGACATCTGAAAATAAACTATAGGTTAAGTCCAAAACATGTTTATGGATTCACTTTTTAACAGTAAAGTTGCATGCAAGTCAAAAAAATATTACTTTACATTCCTAAATCACATAGCAAGTTGATATATGCTTTAATGTACTCTTTTTTGTAGTGGCATCAGGTATAATATTTACTAAAAATGAAAAACAATTACAGTTTTCCTTACAAATAAGGATTTGGTGCTAAGAACCATGAATGAGGGACACCATACTTCATTTTTCTTTCTGGGAATATGTTACTTCACTGAGTAAAAGGGCTTCTAGTTGCATCCATTTGTCTGCAAATTTCATGATGTTGTCTTGCTTTACTGCTGCATAGATATACCACATTTATTTTCTTTAGCCACTCATCAGTTGAGGGACACTTGGGCTGCTTCCAGCTATTTGCTGTTGTGAAAAGAGCTGCAATAAGCGTGGTTGTGAATGTATCTCTGCAAGAGTAAATTTCATGGTCTTGAGAACTTACTGATATGGCAAGAGGCGTGTATCTATGTGCTGAACTTTCTCTTGGAAATTTCCTACAGCTTGTCTACAAATAAGCCCTCTTGCACAATAAACGAGACTTGATCAGAAAAAAAAAAAGAAGATGAGTCTTGTGGGTATATACCCAGGAGTGGTAAACTCGAATGCTTCTGTATAGCAAAAGAAGCATTCTGTGAAGTGAAGACAAAGCCCACAGAGTGGGAGGAAACCTTCACACCTGATACATCTGACAGAGGATTAACATCCAGAATATATAAATTACTCAAAAAACAATGGAGCAAGAAAACAAAGGACCCAATAAAAAGATGGAGGAAAGAGCTGAACAGAGACTTTACAAATGAAGAAGTAAAGATGGCTGAGAAACATCTTAAAAAGTGTTCAACATTGCTAATAATCAAATAAATGCAAATTAAAACCACTTTAAGATTTCATCTTACCCCAGTAAGACTGGCTATGATCAAGAAAAAAAAAAAGGATACCAAAGGCTGGAGAGGTTGTGGGGAAAGGGGAACATTCATTCATTGCTAGTGGGAGTGCAAACTCATGCAACCCCTATGGAAAGGAGTGTGGAGAACTCTTAAAAGACTCAAAATGAACCTAGCATCTGAACCACTCCTGGGTATATACCCACCAGACTCATACGTGCACAATAGTTTTAAATTTTTATAAACAATTTTATTTTCAGAAAATGCAATGTTGGTAAATTCTGATCAGTAAAAATGGTCTAAAAGTAGCTCTGGAGTTTGAATGCCCCTTCATCTCCTACATGTAAGTAGTCTTTTGAAAGAGAGACAAAGAAGAAGAGGAATAATATTCAATTAGCCTACAAGGAATTATCACTGAAGACTAAATAAATTATGATTGCTAGGTTCAGGAAATAGAAGACTCTGTATAGGAAATGGTAATCTGATTACTTGCTGCATAGGTAAGGGATGAATTGTGCATACATTTGTGTATATTGAAATACACCGGAATTAAATTAACAGATTCCCATTCATGATTCTTTATCTCCTGGACTTCTAGATATCACTTTAACCCAATAATCTTGTTTTCTTCTTAAAAATAAATTAATTTGAGTATGAGGAGTGATTCCCAAAGTCCTTAGTACTAACTCATTTGTAATATAATATTTTTTCATGTTGCTCTGGAGATAAATTTCAATATGGAAAGGAAACTAGGCATGCCAAAGATGAGAAGTTGCCCAAATATGGTGTCCTTGATTAACCTTGATATTTTATTTACCACAAAATGTTCTTAGTCCCTCTGTTTTAAGTAAGACTTGAGGCATTTTTATTTAAAACATTTTTTCTATTTCCCTTGGTTTCTTCATTTATTTTGATTGTTTGTTGCAGATAGGACTAATTTGAAGAAAAACATATAACAAGGATTCATCTAAAAGTTTATTCATTTTCAAATTCTGTTAGTTCCTACCATATAATTTTTATTCAATTCAAACTCTTATCTGTTCATCATAAATCACTCAATTTGTGTCCATAAAAAGAAAAGTCCCCAAATATTAATATTCAAGATATCAATTCTAACTCACAAGAGAGATAACAAAGCACTATAAAGGCACCAGCAATCCATCATGCAGAAAGAATGGCAGCTAAAGTTTTCCAAGTGTGTAGAAATGAAAATCTTTTGAAAGTAAAACAAGCTAATCATGTGCTGTGTTCTTATAGTCAAAGAATAAACCATTTAAAGACATCCCATTGACATACATTTGTAGAGTCATTTGGAAAATATTTATCCTCAGCAGCCCATACTTGAGTACTCATCTACTTAACAAAAATGAAGGCATCTGTTACCTGCATGTGAGTCACCAATCTTCCTGTGCAGGGAGGTCTTGGAGATTCGCTATTAGGACTTCAGCCCGTGTCCATTCCATAAAGAGGAAAGCTTGATCATGCTTCAAAAAGGGAAGCCTGGCCTAGCAAGACCTGACTTTTTACTCCAGTGGATGGAACTGGTGACTGAAAAGCCGACTCAAAAACCTTAGTGAAACTTGAGGACCTGATCCTCAACTGACCTTGAAAAAACAAAAACCTTGTTTAATCTGGGCTAACTGTGTGCCCTTAAATATCTAAAAGGAAAATGTAATGAGAAATAAATAAATAATAAGGCCTGAGAAATTGTACTTCATGTATAAAATTTGAGATCTAAGTAAAAAGACAAAAAGTAAAATAAATAAGTAAATAAATAAATAAATAAATAAATAAATAAATAATAAATAAATATTTTAAAAATGCATACTTGTTTTGCCGGTCTTACTGGCAAGTACAGCTACCCTGTGGCTGCCACTGCTTTTGCCATCATTCAAAGACATGAGGCATAGCTTTTCAACCTTCCAATATGGATTGAAGATTCATATCTCTCCAAGAATCCTCCAAACCTTCAGTGCCAGATGGGGACTGCTGAGATATCCAACTGGTGGACTGAGCTACTACTGGGGTTTCAGCCTTTTCAGTGTATAGACTGCCATTGTTGAACTGTCCAGGCTGTATCACGGAGACCAGCACAGGAAGATCAAGACAGAATGCAGTGCTTATCGGATCTCATTTGGTGACCATGGGAAGGGAAAACTCCAGTGTGGAACACAAGGGTAAAACTGATGGTGGTTTGGTGTTGCCAAGGAGGAGACTTCAAACATGACATCTTTCAGGCTAATAAAGAAAAAAAATCATCAGCTGAAGATGCTAAAACATTTGCTATATGTGGCATGCATATGTGCATATTTTGGAGTGATGCATATTGGAAGGAACAACAACAACAAGAAGAACAGAAAGACTGCATCAAAGAACTGACTGAAACGGTGAACTTCTGCATTGAGAATTTTGAGAGAGACTGAGAAAAAGATGAAAAACATGTTTGGCAGAATGCATGTTCTGGTAGGGTGGGGATAGGGAGGGGGGCATGGCTCTAGATTTTATTTGAAATTTTGTATGAAATGCACAGAGCTTCAATAAAAAATAAAAAAGAAAACATTAAATGAAAAAATAACAATTTTTCCATTTATTGGAATCTGATGTTGTATTCATTCTTTTTTAATTTTTTTATTTATTTTTTATGTGTATGAGTGTACTGTCTGCATGTAGGTTTGTGGACCCGTGTCCTGCAATGCCACGGAGGTCAGAAGAGGATGTCTGATTCCCCTGGAACTGCAGTTAAAAACAGTTCTCAGCCACCATGTGGGTGCTGGGGATTGAACCCGGGTCCTCTGCAAGAGCAGTTGGTTCTCTTAACCACTAGGCCATCTCTCCAGCCCTGTATTCATTCTTTAATATAAGGCTTATGGTTTCATTGGAAAATTATCCATGTTGATTTTTCTTAAACTATAAAATGTAAGTAAATTATACAATTCTTATAGTAATTTATGAGAATTAATGATATTAATGAGATGTTCAATCAAGGTTGAGGACCAATATGTTCATATTCATACAACACACACATTCATGCATTTGTGAGTGCAGACACACTTGGAAAAAACTGTATTCAAGCTGTCAACTGTTGCTATTGTCCAATTTGAAATTTGATATAAGAACATATTTCTATAGTAGATGGCACTCATGCAGCTTTCCTCAGGTCCTGCCTGAATGGCTATTGTTTGGGTATTTATTTATTTTTATTTGTTTTACATTATGAGTCCATGAATCCTCTAGTGGGATGAAGAATAGTATGCGGTTGGCTTTATAAAAAGAGATTCAGAGAAATAAAATGAAAACCTCCAAAGTAAATGCATAACAGTTTTTTTTTTTTTCGTGTTTTTGAGACAGGGTCTCCCTGTAGCCCCCCCCCCAGCTGGCCTGGAACTCAGTCTGTAGACCACACTGGTCTTGAACTCATAGAGATCTGCCTGCCTCTGCCTTGATAGTGCTGGGATTAAAGGTATGGACTGAGGCTGGAGAGATGACCTAGCAGTTAAGAGCACCGACGCTCTTGCAGAGGACCCGGGTTCAATCCCCAGCACCCACATGAGGGCTGAGAACCGTCTGTAACTCCAATTCCAGGAGAACTCCAGTTCCAGGGGAATCCAAGACACTATTCTGACTTCTGAGGCATTGCATGACACGGGCGCACAAACGTACATGCAGACAGTACATTCATACACATAAAATAAATAAATAAATAAATAAATAAATAAATAAATAAATAATAAACAAATAAATAAATAAATAAATAAATAAAATAAAATAAAGTAAAATAAAGGTATGGACCACCATGCCCCGGTAATGAAGACAGTCTTTCACATACCAAAATTAGATAATTGAAAAGCCACAGACTTGATATATTGCATTTATTTCAAATTAGCTAATGAAGAAATTCTAACCCACACTTCACAGAAGAAAGTGACACAAGGGCATTAACACTAAGGAAAGAGTGTGAAGGTTACCTTAGAATCTACAAACAACAGAAAACAAAATATCGAGCTCTTATTTTAATCATACAATTGCTCAACAAGCTTTTATGATTTAAACGCAGAAGGAAAAATGTTGTAAGATAATGAAGAACAAATAAGAATTTTAAAAACTTTGAATATTTGTACTTCATCTTCTTTTGTGTATGCTCATTGCCAGGCTCCCTTTGTAAAACTTGCATGCTGGAAGAACTTGGCATGCTGCAATCAGAGTACTTTATCATGACTTTCAGAAAGAAATTGCTTCTAAGTTATGCAAATTGCCTTAATCAACTGGATAAATATGAGTGTGAACAAAACTCAAAATGTTATTGAAAACTCATTGCTATGCAAGCCATCATGTTCATCATGCTTATTGTTAGTACGCTGTCTATGACAACCTTGGACATAACAGATTTCTGATAGTTAGTACACTGTCTATGACAGCATTGGACATAACAGATTTCTGTTTACTTGACATTCACTCACATTTTTATGTATATTTTCTTTTACTTTTAGTGTAATGCTGTTTGATAACTGATTGTAAAATTTTGGTCATTTTCTATAGTTTTATAATTTTAGAGACAAAAAACCTCCCTGCCTTTCTATTAATATTAGTAAATATATTTTGGAAGTCAAGGAAAGATACATTGACTAAGCTAAATGTAAGTCTTGGACAATGGGAAGGAACTCATGTGTAGTACTCTAAACATACCCAAATGCACAAGGCTATAGAGATCATAAATCCTATAGACAAACCTACATATATTATATTCCTAGACCAACATAATTTCTTATCCTATTCTAAATATGTATCCTTTTATTTGCAGACATTTTATTTCATGAATCACTCAAAAAAAAAAACTTTGTTTTTCAGTACATTGAGTCTATTACCAAGTTCCAAGATTGGTCAAATGCCAAAAATAAGTATCTGTAACATGTCTGGCCTTAAGTGACATATCTATGACCCAACGTATAAAGCTAAGTCTCAAGAAATATAGCAGAAAACAAGGCATAAAAATATTAATACTCATCAACTCTCACCAATAAAGTTTCTCATTCAACAGATGGTGATTAACCCAGAAAACCACAACTGGCCAAAGTACAAAGAATAAGAGACTCCAGAGTGATTCTATGAAAGGAAACCTCTATCAAACATAGACTACTCAAGGCTCAAGAACCTTTGTAGAAGAGGAGCTTGCAAAAGCAAGATGTCGTAGATGGCAAGGACACAGGGTTTTCTAAACAGCTAGGAAGTTATTCATATGAACTTAGAGGAATGATACCAGCACACCCATATCCCATGTAAGCTATAGCAAGAGAAGTCATCTGGTATAAGCAGAAAGCAGCAACAGCATTCTATTACCCAAATTAGAGCAAACACTGAAAGCTTTCAAATGGTTCATGAGCATAACACACATTCTCTAAAGATTAATTTGATTTTGATCATTTAAAATTGCACCTAAAGATACATTATACAAAATACTATTTACAATCACCTTATTTTTTCAGCAATTTTTGATTAGCCTTCATTATTTAGCAGGAGCCTCTGATTTTTCTAGTTTGTGCTGTAACAAGAAGAATAAGAATAGTTCTAGTCTTGTGAAACAAAGAGCCAGTCAATATTTTTGTCTTAGAGTATATCAAAATTTACAGGCAAGTCTCATGGTAACCTTAGCAATTTCTCGTAAAACTCTGTTCATCCTATTTTTTTTTTTTTTGTATGTGTATGAATGTACTGTCTGCATGTAGGTCTGTGCACTCGTGTTGTGCAATGCCTCGGAGGTCAGAAGAGGGTGTCGGATTCCCCTGGAACTGGAGTTCTCCTGGAATTGAAGTTACAGACAGTTCTTAGCCGCCATGTGGGTGCTGGGGATTGAACACAGGTCCTCTGCAAGAGCAGTCAGTGCTCTTAACCGCTAGGTTATCTCTCCAGCCCTCTGTTGTTTTTTTAAATTTTTATTTATTTTCTCTATGTATATGAATGTACTGTCTGCATGCAGGTCTGTGCACCCGTGTTGTGCAATGCCGCGGAGGTCAGAAGAGGGGGTCGGATTTCCCTGGAAGTTCTCCTGGAATTGGAGTTTCAGACGGTTCTCAGCCGCTATGTGGGTGCCGGGGATCGAACCTCGGTCCTCTGCAAGAGCAGTCGGCACTCTTAACCGCTAGGCTATCTCTCCAGCCCCTCCAGACCCCTGTTTTTAAGCAGCATAGCAGAGCCCAGAATTGTAAGAGTTTCCATAGTGTTTTCGGTACACTGGCCTTGATTTTTACTTTTTTTTTTTTTTTTTTTTTTNGTTTGACACGGGAACTTGCTGTGTACTGCAGTCTGGCCTGAACTCATGTCAGTCCTCATGCCTGAGGACTGAAGTTATAGGCATAAGTCACTGCACTTGGCCCCTGGTCTTGTACTCCAGGCCCAACCATAAAAATAATTTTAGCTATCTTTGATCCATATTCTTCCAAATCCTCATGTTAAATTCTGCCCAAAATAATAAACCTCTGCAGAGAAAATCTTTTAAAAGACTGAGAGAATGATGCAGGATACGTATGACAGAATGAATGAACTGGGGTGGGGTGGAGGACAGGAAAAGGGAGTGTGTCTAAATTAAACTAAAGAATGATGTATGAAATATACAACACATCAATAAAAGTATTTTATTAAAAAAAAAAAACCAACTGGTACTGGCACAAAAACAGACCTGTAGACCAATGGAACAAAATGGAAGATCCAGACTTCAGCACATACATTTTCAGCCACCTCATATTTGATAAAGGGTACAAGAAGACCCAATGGAGGAAAGACCACATCTTCAGCAAATGGTGTTGGCAAAACTGGATAACCACTTATAGTATAAAATTGACCCATCCCGAGGGTCAGTCAACAGGGTCCTGGAAGAGAAGGAGTGAGGGGAAGGGGCAAGAGATGCAAGGCATGGAGACAAGACAGGTTCTGATCAAGTCTCGTTTATTGTATAGAACACAAGTAGAATATAAAGGTTAGGGAATGCGGAAGCATTGCTAAAACACAGGGCACCTCAGTGCTTACATATGGAAAGAATGTGCAGATACAGGTCTTTACTTAAGGTGAACATTTGCAACATCTCCTGTGAAGTTACACAATGGACTGCAACTTCCTTGTGATTATTTCAGTGCTGGGAAGCTGCTAGTGTAAAATTACTAGATGGCTAAACATGTCTGAGAGCCCCACATAAAATTAAAACCCTACCTCTCGCCCTGTACAAAAATCAACTCCAAGTAGATCAAAGGATTCGACTGAAATCTGAAACTCTGAAGATGATAGAAGAAAACATTGGCAGCAACTTACAAGACATAGGATTAGGAGAAGAACTTCTAAATCAGACAGCAGCTGTGCAAGAAATGAGGTCGACAACTGACAAGTGGGACCTCATTAAATTCAAAAGCATTTGTATATAGAAAGAAATAATCAGTGAAGTAAAGAGAAAACCCACAGAGTGGGAGGAAACCTTTACCACTGATACATCTGACAGAGCACTAACTTCCAGAATATATAAACTACTCAAAAAACAAAGAAGTAAGAAAACAAATGACCTACTCAAAAGATGGAGTAAAGACCTGAACAGAGACTTCATAAGTGAGGAAATAAAGATGGCTGAGAAATCTTAAAATGTTTTCAACACTGATAATAACTAAGGAAATGCAAATTAAAACTACTTTAAGATTTCATCTTACACCAATAAGACTGGCTAGAATCAAGAAAACATATGATACCAAATTCTGGAGAGGTATTGGGGAAAAGAGAACGGTCATCTACTGCAGGTGGGATTGTAAACTCATAGAACCACTGTGGAAAGAGGTGTGGAGAACCCTTAAAAGATTCAAAATGAGCTCAGTCATAACACTCCTGGATATATACCCACAAGACTAATCCTACAGCAGATATACATGCATATCCATGTTTATTGTAGCTCTCTTCACAATAGGAAAGAGCTGGAAGCAACCTACGTGTCCCTCAACCAACAAATGGATAAAGAAAATACATCTATAAAATGGAGTTCTATGCAGTGGTACAGAAAGATGTCATCATGGACCTTGCAGGTAAATGGATAGAAGTAGAAGATACTATGCTAAGTCAAGTAACACAGTCCCGGAAAAATGAACAATTTGTGGATGCTAGCACCAAGTGCCTAGGTGTAAGGCAAACTGAGCCATGCTAATGCTATTTTCCTTTTTATCTAAAAGCAACTGTGCTCTTGTAATATGAATCACTTAACCATCTCTAGAATTAACCTACTATTTATATTCAGACTTTGTAATCTTGGTATATGTGTGGAGGGTATGTATGCATATTTTAGAATAATATAAAATTAAAGGGAAAAATGTGAATCCTGAAATATGATTTGGAGATAACATACAGTCTATTTTCAGGTGACATAAAATAACTGGGGGAAAGAACTGACTGAAACAGTAAGGTTCTTCCAAAAACAATAATCCTCTGCTTTGAAAAAACTTAAAAAAGACTCAGAAAAGATACATGTATGACAGAATGCATGAACCTGGGTGGGGTGGGGAGCATGAGAATGGAAATGTGTTTAAATTAGACTGATATATGATGTATTAAATGCACAAAACTTCAATAAAATTATTTTAAAAAGAAATGGCCTACAGTTACCAGCAATGTAACTAAGACACCTGAACCACCAGAAATATTATCAATAAATTCAAGGCCAAACTGGTCTACAGAGTAAGTTCCAGGCCAGCTGGGACTATAGGGAGACCCTGTCTCAAAAAGACAAAAAATAAATAAATATAAATAAAATGAGTAAATATCAAAAAGAAAGGATAAAGTCAAATCCATTTCTCTCTCTCTCTTCCTAGACAGTGTTTCTGAGACAACAAAATAAAGAATGAAAATGTGCACTCTGTAACATATTAGCCTTAATACTAAATAATACACTAACTGCATGATGTTGTAGTACAATAGTTTTTGTTCCACTGGAATAGAGGCAGTCTTAGTAAAGATATTCATTTGTTGAAGGTGTAAATTAACCTATCACTATCAGAAGTTGCTCAGTCTCATCAGCTGGTTTGTCATGGAGCACTGGGTTTTGTTAGGCTTTAGAGACTCATATACATCACTATATCTTTATCTTTTCTTCAAGACCATGTTTCCAATTGATTTCAAGCTATGGTCTTTAAGCGTTGCTAGCAATCATTTTTCTTGTGATCATTCTCAAACACACCAGTTGTTCCTATTCCCAGCATTAATTTCATTATTCAGTCCAATGTAATTTTGGTTTTACAGTCACCTGTGCTATTGAAAGGTTTTCTAGGTTTTCATATTCAACATTGAACTACACTTTTGATCCTTGAAAATTATTGTTGTACTTGTCTATTCCTCATTTTTCTGGCTTCACTACTGACCTTTTAGGCTCTAATAGTAGATTTTTAATTTAATTTTTTGAAATTTCAATATATTTTATAATATTTAGATCATTTCTTATATCTGAACCCCCTTACTAACTCCACAAAATTTTATATATTATGTATATATGCATTATATATATATATATATATATATATATATATCATATGTATCCCTATCAAGGCAAATTTTTGTTGTCCTTAAATATGGGTCCATCCACTTAAACCTGGTTAACCTACAGTGTCACTCCCTTACAGAAATCTGACTCTCGATCTAATAGAAGCACTTAGTTGACAAATAGCTCCTCCAATAGGATTGGGGATTCTTACCCACTTACCATCTTGTATGCTAGGATCTGGTTTGGCTTGAATTTATGTGTGTCTTGTGCATGCTGTCGCAATTACTATGAGTTTGTATGAATAACTGTCCATCTTTCTGCAAAACTGTTTCACTGTGGTCATCTAACACCTCTGTCTCTGGCAGTTTTTCTTTCCTCTTGTCAAAATGTCCCAGAGCCTGATATAGGTGCCCTATCCAGGGATACACACTCTGCAGCTTCTCATTCTCAGCTGTGTTTTATTGTGTGCATGTATTAATCACCATCTTCTGCATGAAGAAGTTCCTCTGGTGAGAATTCATATATCCATTAATATTTGGGTTTAAAATAAGTCATTAGGACCAATTTGATACTATAATTTGATTATATATATATAGATAGATAGATAGATAGATAGATAGATAGATAGATAGATAGATAGATATAATCAGAATAATGGCATTAGGCAGCTTGCTATGGTCTATGATCCCTCTTTAGGTCATAGGTTTCTAGGCCTGATATCAATGTCAGGAATGGGCTCCAGTTTATGGAACATATTTTAAATCCAATTAGAAATTGGTCCAAAATATTTGTGCCACTATTGCACCAGTGGGCATATCTTGCCAGGCTAGTTGTTCCTGTAGTTCATGGGATTCACAGCTGATTAAGGTTAATGATTAACATTTTCTTCCGGTAGCATGCAGAGCACCTTCCAACACTATGAAAGATAGCTGGTGGAGATGAGGCTTTGAAATGAGTAATAACTTGATTTATCTTTCTTTGTCCTACATCTCAAATAAATAGTATCTTTAGTAAAAGGGTTTTACCATAAAGTCCTGGTGGGTAACCAGTGGTAATTGAGGGTCTATGTTATTCCTGGACAATAGCATCAAAAGAGAGTCTTGAACTGGACAATTACTTTACTAGCTATGATTTGCAGTAGTGGGGAGTACCCTTGTTATAAGTTAATTCTTTTTAGTCTCTTTCTATAGCTTATTGTATATAGTTTAAGAAGTTTCTATAGTGGCAGGTTTCCTTATGGCGTTATCTAAAAGCTTTTAGATGTTGTTTCTTAAATGAGTTAAAGAGTTCTGATCCCATTTAATTGATTAAGTACATGCATGCCTACATACATGCATACGTCTTTATTTACAAATATATTTCAGAGTATAAAACTTTAAAAAAAGTGGAAAAATTCCAGTATGGTTGTCTTCCATAAAGATCAGATTAGGAGAAATTGGGTAAGCATTTTGAAATTGGAAGACCAGGATCTACTATCCATGTTGTTGGTTAGTTAGTAGTACCTGGGTTTCCTAGATAAGTAGGCATTTTTCCCAATGAGAGGTGATACATAATGAAACTTCTTGTGGCATTATGATATTGTAGTGCTTCTGCTGAGTACTTAGCAGTCTTACATTCAGTTACATGATTTAGTGAAGTATGTACTAGGATCAGGAGACTGTGTCAAGAGTAATTGTCATACTAACTCATTCATAAATTCAAATAACATGTCATTTTTGTGAAGTTATAAAAATCTACATATTTACCCTAATTAATTCTTTTAATATCCAAATCATAAAATCTAACTCCCACCAAGCATTTCATTTCAGACATTCCTGGAAAACAATAATGGACCAGTAAGTACAGATTAGAACTTATCTTTCAACCTTTCAATCTTCTTTATCAAGACCATAAATGTAGTAGTTTATAATTGCCTAATTTTCAGATGTTGCACAGAATAAAGTGTAGTGCTCCATAGTCTGACAAAAATATGCAGCCTTGGGCCCACTCTAAGACTTGATATATGAGATGTTTCCAATATACCGAAGTGTTTCCAAAGCAACGGCGTTCTGCTCACTTCTGAAATCACTCTAAGACTTGATATATGAGATGTTTCCAATATACCAAAGTGTTTCCTCAGCAACGGTGTTCTGCTCACTTCTGAACTCAGGGAAACATTAATCTTTTCAATTTTGTATAACATTCCTCTTACTTAAAGTATGTTAAAAAGGGAATATACAATATTAATTTTTGATTTCTCAAGCTTGCCTTGAACTCCAGATCCTCCCTTCTCTGCCTCATTCAGCAAATCCTACCGGTGGGTACCACCACCACCAGAATGGTGGCGCTCGCCTTTAATCCCAGCACTAGGGCAGGCAGATCTCTGTGAGTTCAAGGCCAGCCTGGTCTACAGAGGGAGCTCCAGGCCAGCTGAGACGAAAGGGAGACCCTGTCTCAAAAAAAATTTTTTTTGACTTCTCTTTTCTTATTATACTGCTGCAGTCATAAGCAGTTCCTTAATCCCTCAATTAATAGCACTCCATATATGCAAACAGTATAATTTGTTAAAGAGTGTTCTTTGAATATTATTATACAGGTCGTAGAGTATTCACATGATGTTTCTTTTTTATTGGTCATATTTGGAACAATATCTAACAGTGAACTTAGTATACAATTGGTGTAAAATAAAGGATCCAATTTATATTTTATTCCACTTTCTGGACTTGTTTTTTTGATCAGGGTGTGCAGTACAATGATAAGTAGAAGTGATAAGAGAGATGATCCTTGGCTGCTGCTGACCCTAGTGGATAAACCTGATTTTCAGTGTTACATATTGCATTTACTATAGGTATTTTGTGGATGTTTATACTGTCAAATTGAGGAAAGTCCATATTGCTCTGATTTGTGTGTTTTTATCATGAGTCAGTGCTGGACTTGGTCAAATTATTTTCAAAACAAATGATAAGATATTAGTTTTGCTCTTTAAATATATTTATGTAGATTGCATTAACTCATCTACACATATTAAATCAGACTACAACAAATTCTACTTTATGTAGTTTATGAGCCTTCTTACACAATCTTGAAGAATATTTGCTACTATTTTTGTGTGTATATGCACATCTGTTTACATAGGAGATATTTGGTCTGTAGTTACTTTCTCTGACAGGTTTAATCTGATTTTAGCATTAATTGGATAGATATGTAGCAGTTTCATCATTTAAATATCATTCTTGAAGTAAGGTAAGAGGCTCATGAGATTCAGGAAAATTAAAACACAATTTCAAATGTACATCATTCCAAAACCAATCTCCAAGTTTCTATGAGCAGTGGACAGTTGCTACAGAGGAGACTTAGGTGGATCTGGTCCCATGGTATGCAAAGAGTTTCTGGGATGTAATTTTCAGGACTGAATACCCATTATGGAGTGGGATGTTTGGAAATGTAGCTGCCTTTGGCTCACCCATGTTGAAGTAACTCCTTACCAAGACACATGTAAGCCAGACACGGATAGGATTGTACTTTGGCTCTGCTCTGGTGCCTTTTCTAGAAGAACAGCTGTTTGTTCAAATCTGTCTAAGAAAGTCATGATAATTTATATTTAATATTAATGTTAACTTTATAAAATGCATTCGGAAGTGCTTCCTTTGTTTCTGTCCTCTAAGAGAGAGAACACAAATTGCTTTACGTTTGCTTAAATATTAGGTATAATTCTTTACTGAAAATGCTAATAAATGGTGAATTTTTAGATATTAAATATTTACTTTGTAGAAATTTATAAAACTCACAAATTTTAAAATATGAAATTAAAATTATTCATCTTGGTATCTGTGGTGGTTTGAATGAGAGTGTCCCCCATAGGTTTTAGATAGATGTTTTGTCCCCAGTTGGTGGCACTGTTCTGAGAGATCTTAGAAGTTGTGGCCATGCTGGAGGAAGGCTTAGTGAGTTCAACAAACATTCCTAGTCTCCAGAGGCTCTTTCTTGATGATGCCCATTGCAAGTTGTGAACCTCAGCTTTCTGCTCCAAGCCCCAGCTACCATGAACAATGGACTCTGATTCCCTGGAACTGTCAATCATAAGCTCAAATAAACTCTTCCTTTTTTTTTTTATTTTTTTTATTTTTTATTTTTTTTAAATTAATTTTTATTGATGCTTTGTGCATTTCATACATTTTTTCCAATTCAGTTCAGGCTTATTTCCCTTTCCCTCCCCCCCCCCCCCCATCCCAGATCATGCATTCTGCCATAACTGTCCTGCATCTTTCTCTCAGTTTTTTTTTTCATTTTTAGCTATAAGTGATAATCCATGAGTACAAGCATCCTTCATGCAAAACCTATCTGCAGGCTGTTGTGCCCAAACACCTACAGCCCCACCATCCAGTGGGGGGTGACAGGTTGTTTGTTCAATCAAGTTGATCAAATGAGTGTCCAGACTACATTGCTGTAGTTTCACCATTCACCCCAATCGCAGCCCTTACATTCTACCACATAAGTTCCCTTGGTCATGGTGGTTTATCACAGCAACAGAAAATTGACTAATACAGTATCATAAAAACAATGTAGAATCTTATTCAAAATTGCAAATTTATTGTAATATACAAAAATCTCAGTAAACTGATGAAGTAGTACAGTGAGCTGAGGATCTTTGGATAGGAATAGAAAATTACACCAAAATCAAAAATAACTGCCCATGCAGATTCAATTCTTCTACTCCAGGGCATAATGTTAATATTTCTGATACTTTGCAAGTGTACTGGAGGAAATGGCCAAAACATTTAATTAAATTAAGAGTCCCATTTCTCACTAATGGAATAAAAGTTTAAAATGCCAAGATTAGCAGGATGAGGAGACTAGAGGGATCCATGCAGAAGCATTGAAAACCTCTTTAGAAATGCATCCTTTAACATAGATACAGATCTTATATTCCGGTTATATACGTGTGATTATAAACAGGATGAAATTTTTTTGATATATCCTTTCCTTTTCTGTGTTGCCTGGGAGGGCTTTGAAATGACAGCATAGTAGCAACAAGCATACCTAAGCCAGGAGAACTCTTTTGTTTTTTTATACCAGTCCCCACCAAAAGAACAATTGCTCCTTGGAGACACTTGATGCTTCTAGAACTGTGGCCCAAAAGATGAGCTGATTCCAAGATACATTTTAATACTACAAAGTAGGGGCTGGAGAGATGGCCTAGCAGTTAAGAGCGCTGACCGCTCTTACAGAGGACCCGGGTTCGATCTCCAGCACCCACATCGCGGCCGAGAACAGTCTGAAACTCCAATTCCGGGAGAACTCCAGTTCCAGGGGAACCCGACACCCTTTTCTGACCTCCGCAGCATTGCACGACCTGGGTGCACAAACTTACATGCAGACAGTACATTCATACACATACAGAAATAAATTTAAAAATTAATAAAAAAATATACTACAAAGTGAGGAAATAATAAAAACATAAACAAGAGCACACACTTTTAATCCTAGCACTTGGGAGGTAGAGGCAAACGGATCTCTGTGAGTTCAAGGTCAGCCTGGTCTACAGAGTGAGTTCCAGGATAGCCAGAGCTAAAGGGAGACCCTGTCTCAAAAGACCAAAAAAATAAATAAATAAACAAAACCCACAGTCAATGAAATGTTGAGATAAAATGTAGACAAGGATTAGCTAAAAGAATGATGTTGAGATAAAATGTAGACAAGGATTAGCTAAAAGAATGTCCGCTTGCTGCCTCCCAAGTGCTGCTATAAAGGAGTGGCCGCCAGACCTGGCTAATTATTATTTTAAAAAAGTGTACTAGCAAAAGAAACCCGAATATGCCTTGAAGGCCTCAGTGTTTCCTTTTTCCTGTTTCTTCGTTTTTTTTTTTTTTGTTTTTTTTTTTGTGTGTGTGTGTGTTGTGTGTGTGTGGGTGTGTGGGTGTGTGTGGTGGTGGTATGCACAGATGCGTTTTGAGAGTGGATGTGCTGTTGGGTGCCTGGGGAGTCAAGAGGAGAGCACTGAGTGTCCTGCTCTACCACGTTCCACTTTATTCCCTTGATATAAGGTCTTTCGTTGGACCTGGAACTAAAGGTCTTTCGTTGGACCTGGAACTAGGCTGTCAACTAGAAAGCCCCAGTGATCCTTTTGTCCCTCCTCTGCATGTACATCTGACTTTAAATGGGTGCGTGGGGATTTGAATTCAGGTCACTCATAGCAGCAAACACTCTTATCCACTAAGCATCTCTGCAGGGTCTGTGGTTCAGTGGTTTGAGTCAGGGAGTCACAGACACAAAATCATGGGGTTATAAACAAAATTAGCTTCCAGATCAAAAGTTGGAAAAAGTGACCTAGAAATCTTTTGTTAAAAAAAAAATGGTAAATGTGTAGAAAAAGCAGTTGTGTTGAATCACAAAGCTCATCTCCTTCTTCTTCCCCTTCAACTAGGCAAACAGAAAGTTTTATAATATCCTTGCATTTGAATATTTGAAAATCCATTATAAATAACAGTAGTAGGTTTTAACACTATAAAGCTGGAACAATTTGGTAATAAAATAAAATAGAAGAAGAATATACAACCCTTCCTGTTAAAACCACGAAAAACTTTTATGGTAATATTTTTCTAAATTACATCTGGTTGGCGTAAGAGGGTAGTTTTGAAAAACTATGCATAATTTGTTATTATAATCCATTTTTCTTTAATTTTAATAATTCAAAATTCCAAATAATTTTTTTTTTGATGTTTAGGAGCTTTATTAACTGTGAATTTAAAACTGGATATGCAATCTCTTTTTTGAATAAACACAGTGACAAAAATATGTCTGAATCTTGAAAGCATTTGAGAATCTTTTTTTACTTGGGGAATAGTTAGCAAAATAACAAAATTCCATCAAATTCTAGTACTTTCTCTTTTTTTTTTTTTTGCGCCCAGGGTCTTTCCAGGAGCCCCAGCTTGGCCTGGAACCTTGCTATGTAGACAAGGCTGGGCCTTGAACTTTCAGAGATCCACAGGTCCTCTGCCTCCGAGTGCTGGAATTAAATGCAGAATGCACCACCATTCCTGGCCTAAGACAGTTCTTAGTCCCCTTCTGGGTGCTGGAATCTAACCTGGGTCCTCAGCAAGGTAGTCAGAGTGGCTCTTAACTGCTGAGCCAGTTCTCCAGCCCGCGGTGAATCACTTCCTTATGTTCATGGTATTTAGGTATTTTATATTTATTTTTTTAAATATTTTAATTTTATTGTTAGTTAAGTTATTTATTTATTTAATTGATTTATTTTATTTAATTTTTTTTTTTTTTTTTTTTTTAATTTTAAAATTATTTTGTATTTGTATGATGTATGTTTGTCAGACCGTGCGTGCAATATGACGCGAGGTCAGAAGAGGGTCGTTTGCGATTCTCCCCCTGGAACTGGAGTTTTCTGCCGAATGGAGTTTACAGACGGTTGTCTGTTAGGACCGACAGGTGGGTTGCTGGGGATCGAACCCGACCCGGGTCCCACAGCTCTGCAGAGGCGGACGGGAGAGCGGTCCGGTGCGCTCTGGTAAAACAACCGCTAGGGCTATCCTTCGCAGCCCCTCATGGTAGTTATATCAGTCCAGTATCTTTCAAAGGAAGCTCGGCGTTTATAATCATTACTTTAAAAAAGGCCACTGATGAATTCATGGAACATAACACCTCAAATTCTCAGCCGAATTAAATAAACAACCCAGTTGGGGCCCATGGTAGATATGAATGTCTAGTTTTTAGAAAGGCTCTTCCAGTTTACTAAGGGGAGTGATGACTGAAGGGCAGAGTTTGTGGAACGACAATGGAGTGATTTTATAAAAAAGTCCGATTCCATAGAAAAAAATTCAGGCAAAAATCAATTAGGTTTGACTTGTTGACTTTCAGACTGCACGAGGACTCGGGCATGCCAGCGTGTTGAGTGTGTAAAGATAGAAATTCACACCGTGAGCTTAGAAGCATTTCTCATCCCATTGGAGAGTCTCCACAGTGCATGAGCAAGACTGCAAGGGGCAAACAAGGTTCTCTCCTATTCTTGATCAATGCTGAAGCTGAAGTTGAGAAGAGAGTGTGGATTACCAGACACCTCTCAATATTCTAACACTGGCGTCTTGAGGAAGTGGCAGTTAGGGGTTCTGAGAATTATGCGCATTATATACCCAAGGAGATCACAGGAACACCGGGGAAGAAAAGGGCGTGAGAGGAAAGGGAACAAAAGACGCAACCCCAGACCAAAGGAGCCTCCTGGGATTCCTATGTTCACTAAACTCCCAATCACCCAAGAAAACTCACGAGGATCACTGGAAAGACCCTCAGCGTCTTTTTTTTCCTTCAAGAATCCTCATGTGTCGTTTTTAAAATAGTATTGAAAATGATTATAAATGTCCCCGTGTTAGGTGTAGACAATCCCCTTTTGCTTTAAACTTGATTGTAAACGGCGAAAGTGTGTCATAGAAAATAAATATATAATCCCTGTAGTGGCTGTTCCGGGAAACCCTGAGTGATCATCTGCTGCTGCTTCTTCTTATTATTGAAAATTTAAAATTAAAATCTTCTTTGACCAAATAACAGTGGGCTGCTGTAAAATCGGGGAACCTTTCCAGTGACAGTGACAAGGACCCCGAGAGCTGGGCCCGAGGTCTCATTGGCTTCTCCTGGGTGCGTCCTATGTGACTGGGGGGCTGGTGGGGGGGTGGGGGGGGGGGAAAGTGTGCCAACAAGTTTTTTCTGGAATTTCTTTCTTTCCTTTTCCTTTTCTTCCTTCCTGGGGGCTTAAGGTTAAATGTAAATGGGATGTCAGGCAGACAGAGCCCTATAAGAGAGAGGAGGCTAGAAGAAGGGGTCCTCAGGAGAAGACATTTAAGGCTGAAGTTTTCTTTCTGTAAATTTTGCAATTAAATCCAGGTGTCAGAGATAGCCGCACGCTGTTTTATATTGTTAGCAACCAGCTTAATGTTACACCACCCTTCAAAACCACCAAATACCACACACCTAGAGATGCCAGCTTCCAGGTGGTGAAGGTCATTGCATATATTCTAAGCCCCAGATCTGTAGGAAGGAAATAATTTTTAGAAACATTATAGTGTCCCTTACAACACCACCTAGGTATAATTAATGAGCACCGTATGACCTAAGAGATATGAATGTAAGTTAGAATAGGACTGGATCTTGGGTGTTGGAGTAAGTAATATTTGGGCCTTTTTTATGATGATAAACCATTCACATGAAAAATTCTGAAAACAATGAAACCCAAACCAGAGAGGAGATAAGCTCTCGTTCATCTTGGATCAGTGGCTGGAGCATCCAGCTCAGGGCTGGTTCACCTATACTCCTCAAAATCCTAGAGCAATTGCGTACAATGAGGATTATGGCAAGTTTAGGCAATATTTTAAAAAGTGGAATGAAAATTAATGTTAAATGGGGTTGAGAAGAAAATCATCCTGAAATATGATTGTAGCAGGCAAGAAGAAATCATCTATCTCAAAATAATGTTTCTTTTTCTTCTTTCTTCAGCATAAGGTTATGTTAGCAGTCTTGAAGACGGAGACATAGAGACACTTGAAAATAACACTGGATTTTTCCCTGTAGGGAATTTAATGTCTATAAGGAAAGATCCTCAACCTTTGTATAGTATGTGGAAAATCTATGAGATCAGTTTCAAAAGGGCAAGAATAATTGCTGGAATCAAATAATATATGCCAATTTTTAAGCTTTTTAAAAAAAATTTATATAATTCAGCCAGGCTGGAGGGTGCATAGCGCTGTAATCCTACACTCGGGAGGCAGAGGCAGGAGGATCTTTGTGAGTTTCAAGGCCCAGCCTGGTCTACAGAGTGAGTTCCAGGACAGCTGGGGGTGGGGGGCTACAGGAGACCCTTCTTGGAAGACAAAAAGAAATTTATATATTTTAATTATTATTTTCGTATGTGGGTATGAATGTACTGTTGTCTGCATGTAGGTGTTGCACCATGTCGCGCAATGCTGAGAGGTCAGAAGAGGGTGTCGATCCCTGAACTGGAGTTCCTTAAAGAGACAGTTCCTCAGCCGCATGTGGGTGCTGGAGATCGAACCGGGTCCTCTGCAAGAGCAGTCGGGCTCTTAACCACAGCCATCTCTCCAGCCCCCTGCATTTAAAAAATGTAATAAACTTTTTAAAAAAAGCATGTTATATATTATTCTGTCTGTTGAATTTTGTGCATTTTGTAGTCAATGTATCTTAATATCTGGACCACCCATTTCATCCCCGCCGGATTAATGCATTCTGTCATATTTTGTTAAAGCCTACAGTCAGGTTTGTATGCCCCAAATGTGCCTCATATGACTTCATTTACTAGGAGCCCTAGTCAACCTAGGATGTTGTCACTTTCCCTTAAAGAAGAACGACTTTCCCTCACCCACAAGTAATTGGCTGGCCAATGTAGTTTTCCTCAGCTACGTTGGGTCTTCTTATCCCTTTCCCGAGTTCTATGCTGGATTTGTTGCCTGGTTTAGGTTGGCATGGTCCTATGCATGCTGACAACCATAGCTGTAAGTTCCATATGAGCAAGGTCCCAGTGCCCTGGGAAAACTGTTTCCTTATGTTTATCCACCAACCCCCTGGCTTCTAAAGTCTTTCTGCCCCTGTTCCAAAATGCACCCTGAGGGCCCTGGGTGGCAGAGGTTTTAATGAATATAGGAGCGCCTATCCGGGGAAACACACGCTGCAAGCCGCTATTATTCTCTACATTTTAGCCAGTTGTGGATTTCTTTGTTAATCACTCGGGGTGTGCACGAGGAGCCTCACTTGTGACATTGAGAGACATATTAAGTAGTTCGCTCTAACCCCCGGTTCTGCTATATCCTGTGAGCCTTAGGTTGTAAAGGGGTTCCCATTGTAGAGTGTCACTTTTGTAAGGGTTTAGCATATCACCGACACTTTTTTCCTCTAGTTGTGGAACTCGGTAATAGTCTCCCAGCAATTGCAAAAAAGCTTCTTTGATGAGTTGTGAGAGTGGTACTTGTCTGTAAATATAAGGATCGAAATTTAGGAGTACAGGAAAAAGTTGACATTTGTCTAGTGCTGGCAAGCATAGGTTTGTCTCTAGGAATCATGCCGTTCCAGCCATGTATGTTTAGCTATATTTACAGCACCACATGTGAGTTCCCCTCCATTGGGTGGACGGTAAGTCCAATCAGATAGCTGTTGATAAAAGTGGCACCACTGCATCAATAGAGATAGTGTGTTGTGTTGGCCATTGTTGTGGTTATTAAGGCTGTTACAATAGGGTGTTGGACCTTTAATTGATTTTCTGTCTTTTCTGCCTTAGCAATGTCAATAGGAGCTTCTTATACTCAGGAGAGCTGGTCTTCAGGAAAGAGGCTTCTAGGTTAGATCCAGCTCCATTGCTCTAAGGCCTATGTCCTAATTATGTTCTGTCTTCACAATAGGGTTTTACCTTCATGTTCTTGGAGGAAATCAAGGGCTGTGGCTGTATCTTGTGATATTTTGAGACTCTCTTAGACGACTACCGAAACAACTTGAAGGGAAGGTTTCTTCTACGGTGTGGCAACTGTGCTTCTTGTCATAAGACTTTAAGCTTTCAGTTATATGCAATGGACTCATATATAACATATATTGTATATGTATTTTTCATTAAGGGGTTTTGAATTAATGATGCTACCTCTGGTTTTTTTATAGTAGTTCACATTATTTATCTCTTCTCTCACTCTTCTCTCTCTCTCCTCTCACCTCCCGCTTTTCTCTTCCCTAGTTAAAGTACCCTCATTTTTTCCCTGATAATATCTGTTGTATTTTAAGTTTTGATAAATACTGACAGAATTTCCTCCAAAGAAGTGTTAACAATTACACTGCTGGGGTTGGGGGTACTGCCTTTTGTTTGTCTTCCTAGATCCTATGACTGGAGCCCATGAATCAAACTGATAAAAGAATGATCAAAGAAAATGACATTATTTATTCATGCCCCGATTTGTTAAACAGAAAAGAACTGGTTCAGGACAGACAGAATGGACCGATGATTAAATAAAAAACATTTCCTTTCTTTAAGGGTGTGGGTCCTGGTAGGGTTTCTGTACTCCAGTGGAAGGCCACACACACAAAGTGTGTGGATTCACAAATTGGACCTGATAGGTTAAAAAAAAATGAGGACACAAAGTGGGGTGGGTAGGGAAAGGAGTTGATCTGGGAGGAATTAGGGTGAATGAATATGATAAAATACATTGTACAAAATGTTTAAAGAATTAATAACATATTTTTGGTTAAATAAAAAAAAAAGGACTTTGGGCTCTTGGATAGGTGTCTCCTGTCTATATGGGAAGCAAACACGAGCCCAGGGCGATTGTTTCACATACCTTGGAAAAAAAGAGAAGCAAACATAATCATCTTCTGTTTTTATTTTTCTGAGACAATCTTTCCGTTATAAAAAGCAGAGTCTACTCAGCAAATAACCTGAAGTATTAAGAAAATTATTTTTCTTCTCATACACTTGCACAGGACAAAACTTTTAAGGAAGCACACAAAAACATGAAGATGTTTCTGGATAATTTCTCAACAGTTAAGAGCAGTTAGTGGCTCCTCTTGACAGAGGACCCTGGGTTTTTATTCTTCTCAAACCACATGTTGTCTAACAACCCACCCATAACTCCAGTTCCAGGGAGGGCATTCTGATACTCTCTCTTTCTTCCCTCTTCGTGACTTCCTAGTGGGTATTTAGGGCATTACATGGGTACACTTATATGTGTGTAATTAGTAAGCAATACAATATACACAATAAAAATAAAAATAAATAAATAAAATATTTTTAAAACCACATAAAAATGTGCAAGAAGGGGGAGGGGCAATATCGTGAGCTTGGGGCTTCTTTGTTAGATAGATAAGTCTCTCTGGTGGTAAGAGTTGTTTGGTAGAAAGAGACATCTTTACAAGTGGAAATTTCCTTTACAAATGTGAGTTTCTTTTATGAAAGGGGAGATTTATCATATGTTTTTAGATAGACAGAGGGAAGTAAAGAGTTTTCTGCATCTACTGCTTCTTAGTTGCCTTTAGCTCAAAATAATCATGCCAAACAGCAATATTCTGTCTGAGTCCCGTGTTTCCATTACAGTACACAGTACACCAGCAGTGGCCTCGGACGGGCGTTCACCCACCTTCCATTCTTGTCCTTGGCCAGTACAAGCTAGGTTTTAAATTTAAAAATTTTTTCCTCCTTTCTCCCTTCCTTCCTTCTTCCTTCCTTCCTTCCTTCCTTCCGTCCCCGTCCTTCCCTTCCTTCCTTCCTTCCCTGTCTTCCTGTCTTCCTTTCTTTTCTTTCTCTCCTCTCTCCCTCCTTTCTTTTCCTTTCTTTTCTTTTTTTCTTTTCTTTTCCTTTCTCTTTCTTTTTCTTTCTCTTTCTTTCTTATTCTTTTCTATTCCTTTGAATTAACAACTATCCTTGAGGGTCAAGAACCCTATTGTGATTTAACAATCTTTTTTTTTTCTTTCTGTTCTTTTCTTCGTGTATCTTTCTTTCTTTCTTTTCTTCTTTCATTTTTCGTTTCGTATTCTTTCCTTCTTTCTTCTTTCTTTCTTTCTTTTCTCTCTTTCTGTCTTTTTCTCTTTTTTCTTCTTTCGTTTCTTTCTTTCTTTCTTTCTTTCTGTTCTCCTTATTCTTTCTTCTTTTCTTTCTTGTCTTTTCTTTCTCTTATCGTTGTTCTTTTCTTTCTTTTCTTTCTTTCTTGCTTTCTTTCGTTCTTTCGTATCTTCTTCTTTTTCTTCTTTCCTTCTTTTTCTTTCCTTTCTTTTCTTTCTTTCTTTGTCTTTCGTGAAAGGCTATCACTGTCTGGCTTGCTAGGGAGGCCAGTTGGTCTTGAACTCATAGAAGAATAGAAGTCGGGCTGCCTACCGCCAGTGCTCTGGGATTTAAAAAGGCAATGTGCCATGCCACCACTTCCAGCTCTTAAGCCAGATTTTTTTTTTTTTGTTTTTTGGTACCTTTTTTTTTTTTTTTTTTTTTCTTTTTCTTTTTTCTCTGTAGCTCCAGCTGGCCGGAACTCACTCTGTAAAAGACCAGCTGGCCTTAAACCTCACAAGACACCACCTGGCATCTGCGCATCTCAGAGTGCTGGAATTAAAGCATGTGCCACCACAACCCCAGCTTAATAAGCCAGGTTTTTAACGGAGCTAAAAAAAGTTTCTTCTTCTACATAATCTTGGAAAAACAAAAACAAAAGCAAGAACAGTTTCGTTCCTTCTCTCTCTCTCTCTCCTCACTCATCTCTTCCCTCTCTCCATCTCCTCCTCCCCTCTCCCATCGTCTCTCCTCGTCTCCTCTCTCGCGTGAGGTTGAGACTTTCCTTGGTTTTTGGCAGCCATTTTTTTTCAAAATAGATTTTTGAGACACGGTCTCAAAAAAAAAAAAAAAAAAAAAATTTATTAAATCTTTTAAATCTTCCTGTTTTCTNCGCCAGTAGCCTACAGCTTGGAAAATATAATATTTATATACATATTATATATATATATATATATATATATATATATAATGTGTGTGTGTGGTGTGTGTGTGTGTGTGTGTGTGTATGAGCATTAGATTGTGACCAAATATAAGTCATATTTATGATTTCATATTTACATAAATAATTGATTAATTATATTAATGATCTTGACAGCACAGGCAAATGTCCCAAGCAGATTTTTCTTAATTTTAGACAGTTCATGCTAAAGCAGGTAAGAATGACTTTCCACTTGAGTGATCATAAACACTACCATAAAACACTGTATAGAAAGAAAACACAAGAGAAACTTTGTATTGGAAAATCCTGACAAACAGCATTTCAACAAATATAGTTATGATGAATATTCACAACGTAGATCATGTTGATGATATGCACTCTGATAGGAAGTGACAAAAGTGGCATTTCATCTACATGGCTTTCCTGCCTAAAACTTATACTCCCAAAAATTTCAAAAGAAAAGCAGATAAATTTTTATTTATACAAGGATCCTATAACAAACTTGATGAATTTTTTTCAACATTGTCAAAATTCTTATGAACAAGAGAAATGTAATAAACCTTTTCAGACTTGAAGAGTCCTAAAATATTATGACAACTAAATAAAAATGATCTTGAACAGACTCCTGGAATATAAAAGGAAAAGGGTATGGTAATATATATTTTTAGATTCTAAATAATAACAATACCCTGGTTTGCTGTTGTCAACCTGACAAAAGGTCGAGACACCGGGAGAAAAAGGAAAACAACTGAGAAATTTGCTCCACCAGAATGTCCTGTGGCCATTTCTGAGAGGCACTTTCTTCATTGTTAATTGATACACTGTGCTCAGTACATGGGGGGCAATGCCATCCCTAGACAGGAGGGTGCACACCTATAGAAGTTATGGGAATTTTAGTATCTGGAGAATGAGAACAGTTACATATATTTGGCAGAAGTGTTTTGAGTTACATTTTGTATCTAAATTTAAATGGTAGTATGAGTGTCTGTGATGGCTAATCTTTATCACTTTGACTGGATTTAGAGATGGTTAGGGGATCAGTAAAGTAAGCTTTGTGTGTGTGTGTGTGTGTGTGTGTGTGTGTGTGTGTGTATGAGCATTAGATTGTGGACCAAATATAAGTCATATTTATGATTTCATATTTACATAAATAATTGATTAATTATATTAATGATCTTGACAGCACAGGCAAATGTCCCAAGCAGATTTTTCTTAATTTTAGACAGTTCATGCTAAAGCAGGTAAGAATGACTTTCCACTTGAGTGATCATAAACACTACCATAAAACACTGTATAGAAAGAAAACACAAGAGAAACTTTGTATTGGAAAATCCTGACAAACAGCATTTCAACAAATATAGTTATGATGAATATTCACAACGTAGATCATGTTGATGATATGCACTCTGATAGGAAGTGACAAAAGTGGCATTTCATCTACATGGCTTTCCTGCCTAAAACTTATACTCCCAAAAATTTCAAAAGAAAAGCAGATAAATTTTTATTTATACAAAGGATCCTATAACAAACTTGATGAATTTTTTTCAACATTGTCAAAATTCATTATGAACAAGAGAAATGTAATAAACCTTTTCAGACTTGAAGAGTCCTAAAATATTATGACAACTAAATAAAATATGATATCTTGAACAGACTCCTGGAATATAAAAGGAAAAGGGTATGGTAATATATATTTTTAGATTCTAAATAATAACAATACCCTGGTTTGCTGTTGTCAACCTGACAAAAGGTCGAGACACCGGGAGAAAAAGGAAACTCAACTGAGAAATTTGCTCCACCAGAATGTCCTGTGGCCATTTCTGAGAGGCACTTTCTTCATTGTTAATTGATACACTGTGCTCAGTACATGGGGGGCAATGCCATCCCTAGACAGGAGGGTGCACACCTATATTAGGTACCTGGGCTGGTCAGGGAAATCAAGGAAAGTAAGGAGCACTGCTCCATGTTCCTGCTTCTGCTCCTGTCCCCAGGTTCCTTCCTTGAATTCCTGTCCTGATTTCCATCAGTGTTGGATTGTGGTCTAGGAGTTATAATCAGAAATAAACATTTCCACCCCAAGTTAGTTGTGGTTAGTGTTTTTTCACAGCAACAGCAGTCAAAATACAACAAACAATACATCAGTATTGCTTCATTAAGTAGCAGATGTGCCATGCTAATACAAGATGATAATAACATTATTAGATTGATTACTGGAATGTATGTGGGAATTGTGTGAACTATCAAATCTATTTTTCAATATGATAAAACTGTGGAATTGGTGCCTGCATTTAAGTCAAATTGAAGCCACATGAATCCACATAATATATAATGGTGAATTTAAACATAATACATGTTCAATTTTGCAGAGATTTTGCAAATCATTGAAAACTCTACTGAGGCACATTCTTTGCCTGTTGGTTGCTGAATTCTATTAGTATGGTTAACACTTCAGGCATCAACATATATTGCATTCTATAGCTAATCCTTCCCCTCAAGACTACAGCATTTCAGGACTAATGCTTTAATCAGTGCCTGAGGTATGCTTTGTATCCAGGGTTGTTTCTGCAAGTTAATTAAAAAGAAATTAGCAATAAAATTTTATTTGGCATTTGTAAAAATTAATCACTTCTTTAAAAAAATTAATCACTTCTTATAATTAAATATGATTTGCCAAAAGAATTACAAAATGGGGTTTTATAACATTGATAATTGTAAGTCAGTTCACACATATTTTAAATACTTTGGTCAAAGTTATAAATATAACATGATTCTTTTACTAACATATAATCATATGGACTATATATTCTTTGTGGAAATAATCCTAATAATGTGTTTTGTTTTTATGGTATATCAGCCCACATTTGAGGTAGTATTGGTACCATATATATTGAGTAATTTTCACTCAGATGATTGAAGCTAACTTGTAGTTCAGGAGATGCAAGGAATTTATTTCACTGTGCACAGAAAACAGTAGCTACGAATAGGAGAGAACAAAGCCCTATGCAGTTTCTCATTCTTCTATTGGTTTGTAAGAACTTTCAGAATAACATGGACTCACTTAAACAATAAGAATTCATCTTCCATGGTCTACAGGAGTCCAAGTTCAAGGTGTCAGCAATTTTGGTTTCTTCCAAACTCTCTGTCTTAGACTTGCACATGTGCAGCTTCTCTCTGACTCCTCACTTGGCGTTTCTACTGTGGATACATGTCTGCTGTCTTGTTTTCCTTCCTACAAATATACATGCACACTGTATAGGGCCTACTCTTAAGAAACCATTTTAAAAGAGTGTCTTCCAACTTTGTGACTAGTGGATAGATCTCATACATCCACTTTTATTCAGAAATAACTCTTTATACAATAAGCCTTTTATACATCTCTACCATCTTCCTAAGCATGTTCTCCTTTGTCTCTTTTAGTAAATTATTCATGGCCTAAGACTGAATTTTGAACTACATTTTCTACTTAATGTGTTGTGTGCATGATTTATATATTCTTTTTTAAATTTTATTTATTTTTGTATGTGTATGAATGTACTGTTTGCATGTACCGTGTTGTACAATGCTGCAGAGGTCAGAAGAGGGTGTTGGATTCCCCTGGAACTGGAGTTCTCCTGTAACTGGAGTTACAGACGGTTCTTAGCCGTCATGTGGGTGCTGGAGATTGAACCTGGGTCCTCTGCAAGAGCAGTCGGTGCTCTTAACCACTAGGCTATCTCTCCAGCCCCGATTTATATATTCTTGGATTGGCAACTTCCTATTATCATTATTATTATTATTATTATTATTATTATTATTATCTTTTCTTCATGACGATTGTATTTTGTGTCAACAAAATACATAGGATTCAGTTTTCACTATGCAGATATGTCTTAATAGAATATTGCTTTTAAAAGAATGTAAAAGTGGTTTTGCTACAATATTCTCATGAGAGTAAAGATAATCAATACATATGTTGTTTCACATTATAATACATTTAATACATTTTATTTCCCATTATATCCTATTTAAAAATTTCTTTCAGGTCTTTAACAAAGGAGTGCAACATGGAATGAGTTTCTTACTGTTAAATATACAAATAAATCATTCTTTGGTTTCTCGCTTTATTAAAGCAGTTCAAATGTCTTTCCAAATTGCATATAAAATTTTTTGAAGTTAATCAGAACCTTGAATAAATGTTTTGCTTCTCATTGTAATTTAAGTTTCTCTTGCAAGGCTTTAAAAGCATAGGTTAGTGTCTTTAAAATTGTGGTTCATGAATATTGTGAGTTCTGGAGAGCTTTATGTCATGAAAGCTATATCATTACATTTACCCATTAAAAAAATCAACTTCAAGAGGGTTTAAAATATACCATCTATCATTGAACTGAAAATAACACATAATTATTTCAAATACCAACTTAGTCAACAACTCCAGGAGCTGTGAATTTTCCTGGAGAAGATTGAAGCAATGAGTTGCAGGGTATCTATTATGCATAATTAAGTTTTTTAAAGCACATCAGTCTTCTTACAACACTGTTTTAAAAACAGCTTTGTTGTCATGTGACTCGCTGAAAGTTTTCCCACTGCAACTTCTTGCTATCACAAACTTGATTCCCTCCATTTATTTTTTTCACAGAGTATTCCCTGTGAGAATGTTTTAAAATCACCCTTAGAGTTTTCTGTTACAATATGAGGCATGATTATCACCAACTCCCCAGTATTTTGGTTCAGTGGCATTTTATTATTTATTTTATTGGAAATATCCATTTACATTATGAGTGTTCTTCATTACTTTGCTTAATTCAGTACTCCCGGGATTGGTTTTTCATTTAAACATTCATACAACATATAAGATTCAGCAATTATTTATATCAAAGTCTAACAAAGTTTTCATAAAACATTACTTCATGAAAGCCCAAAAATGGCCAAAGCATAGGGAATAAGAGTAGGAAGAGTGTGGGTCCTTGGACAGGCATCCTATATTAAACTCCACCCACCCAAACCTAGGGATGATTGTGAAAGAGGGGTAGAAAGTTCGTAAGAGTTAGGTAACAAGGTGCATGACCACATGGAATTGATACAGAGAGTCATAATTTCCTGGAAACTACAGTAATGGCCTCAGTATAAATAAGACCCACATATTAGTCACTTTTCTGTTGTTGTGATAAAACCACCATGACTTTACAAAAGGAAAAGTTTATTTAAGCTTATGATTGACGGTTCTAGGGAATTAGAGTCCATTGTGATGGGAGGCATGGTGGCTCGGGCTGGAGCAGAAAGCCAAAGTTCACATCTTGCAATGAGCACAGGAAGTCAAGAGAGAGACTGGAGACTGCAAGGCTTGTTAGACTTACTAAGCCCGCCCCCACAATGACGTACTTCCTCCACCATTGGCCACACCTTCTAAGATCTCCCAAGCAGTGCCACCAAAGGGGGACAAAAGTCTGAATACTTAAAGCTTATGGAGGACACTCTCATTTAAACAACCACAACCCATGAAAATTCAAGCAGACAAACACCCAGTATAGAACTGGGGAAATAAGCAGAGGGCCTCAATCTTAGGCTAAGAACTACTGGTAGCTGAATACTGTTGGTGAGAATGAGCTGATCTTTTAGGGAGAGACTCTGGATAGGCTGACTATACCACCCCAGTGGATGAACTTGCACAGAGGGATGTCTGGGGACACTTAATTGACTCAATAGACTTTAAATGATAAAATGCATGAACTCCAGTAGGAGGGGACTATGGGAGAATGGGGATGGGGCAGAGGTAAAAGATGATTAAGGCATCATGTATTAAATACCCCAAAATTCATTTATAAATTAAAATTTATTTCACTCTTAAAATTAAACAAAGGTAATAAGTACAATTTTCTCAGAATTTCAAAATAATCTTTGATTTTTTCCATTTGTTCTTGTGGATACTGACCAAGTGCATCTTAGTGTGTGTGTGTGTGTGTGTGTGTGTGTGTGTGTGTGTGTGTGTACAAGTATATAAAGGACTGATATTGATGTTGGACATCAGGCAGGGTCTCTCTGTAAAACCTAGGTTTCCAGTATGGCTAGTTACCCACTCTAGGTTGTTTGCCTTCTGAGACGAAAACAACAAGATGGCAACCATGCTCACCCATCATGTAAATAGGTTCCACGATCTGGATTCCTATTCTCCATTTAGGTGGCAAGTGCTTCAAGCAATATGCCATCACTTAGGCCCTGTCTAGTGTGCTTTGTTTTACCTAAAATAGATGTCATATAAAGCATACTCTTTCTTTGTTCTACAAAAGCACATCATAAGCGTTGAAGAGGCTTTGAATATTCCTGTAGTGTGAAACATTACTTGATATATTTAGTTCTGCTCAAACTGCCTAATAAATTTACCAGTTTTTGGAAATTTATTTACTAACATTATTACTCATATTAAAGCTATTTCATTGTAATTAATGTGTTTGAGAAGTGTCTGGCTTTGTGTTCACCATGTGTGCTTGATAGCTGTAGTAACAATTTGACACACCTGGGTTGCGGGAGCTTCAATTTGGGAATTACCTCCATTGGACTAGCCTGTGGCCATGTCTCTGTAGAGCATTTTCTTAATTGTTTCAAGATCTGGAATGGCCCAGCTCATTGTGGGAGGTACCTGGATATGATGTGCTGCATTGTCTAAGAAGGCAGACTGAATATGGGTTATGCAAGTAAGCCAGAAAGCAGCATTCTTCGATGGCCTGTGCTTCACCCCTGCCCCTGGTTCCTGTCCTGGTTCCTGTCTTGGTCTTCTTAAGTGATGGTCTGTGGCATGGGAGATCTAAGACAAATTAAACCTTTCCACCCCTAGTTGGTATTGTTCAGAATGTTTTGTCACACCAATTAAAGGCAAACTAGGATAGCTGGCTTCATAGAAGATGGAATGGCCTGTTAAAGACAGAGTTATAGTGCAAAAAAGGTGGCAATAGTCTGTAGAACCAGAGCAGGGTTCTCCAGAAGGGAGTATTGCTTTGAATCAGTGTCCAATATATGGTATTGTTCCTCCTATAGTCAGGATTCAAGGGTCCAGGAATCAAGTGGTGGAATTAGGAATGAGTCCACTCATTATCACACCTACTGACTAGTATGATTTTTTTTTTTTTGCTTCCTGTACCCACAACTTGGCCCTCTGCTGTCCTAGTTTTGGTTCCAGAGAGGTGAGTGCCTCTGCCAGGAGACACAACAAACATCCCATTGAACTAGAGTAGCTAAGACTTCCCCTTGGCCACTTTGGGCTTGTGATGCCCTTAGGTCCACAGGTTAAGAAAGGAATATCAGAATGAGGAAGGGTGATTCCCAGGGGGAAATTGCACTCTTTTTCCACAATGGGGGAAAGGAAGAGTGTGGTAGTTTGAATGAG
The DNA here is from genome assembly GCA_009823505.1 of Rhizomys pruinosus. Taxonomy (NCBI): domain Eukaryota; kingdom Metazoa; phylum Chordata; class Mammalia; order Rodentia; family Spalacidae; genus Rhizomys; species Rhizomys pruinosus. The sequence continues at coordinate 73,811 of VZQC01010078.1, forward strand.
TGTCTCGCATAGGCCTTAAGTATTCAGAAATTTTGTCTCCAGTTGGTGTCACTGTTCTTGGAGGTCTTAGAAGGTGTGGCCGTGCTAGAAGAAGCATGTTATTGGGGTCAGGCTTAGTGAATTTAACAAGCCTTGCCATCTCCATTCGCTCTCTGCTGCTTCCTGTGCTCATTTCGAGATGTGACCATCGGCTTGCTGCTCCAGCCCCGGCCACCACGCTTCCTGCCACAATGGACTCTGATTCCCTGGAAGCTCAAATAAACTCTTCCTTTTATAAGTTCCCTTGCTCATGGTGATTTTATCACAGCAACAGAAAAGTGACTTATACAAAGATTATATCTGGAAATCAGCAGATTCTGTACGGAATGTTTTGGTGTTCCCAGGACCAGTGATTAAGGTCATTGGGAAACTGTAACAACCCAATCCAGATAGGACAACAAATGTCCCAAACCCTGAAGGGATGAAGGAATGGCTCACCCCTCCAGGAAAGAAGCCAAGACCTGCACAGGTGCTTGCTGATGGTGGAGGAAGGTAGTTATAAATATCCACTGAGGCCATGAGGCTAGTTGCAAAAACTTGGATTTTAATTGACACAAGTGTTTTTGTCTTACTTGTTTAAGAATATACTTGTGCATATCTACACATATATTAGGCAGACATTTTTGTATTCCCTTTTGAATGTGTAATTGAAAAAAATGTAAATAATATCTAGATTATGAAGTACTAGAGGACTAAATATTTCTCAAAGACCTTACAACCTATTCTGAGATATGTAATGCATTGTGGTTATATAATTGTGTGTTGGATAGCTATAGCATGGTAGGTGGAATTATGACCCTGCCATTGTTTTCATTTGAAAATTAAGCATGATATAAGAATATCTCATTGGGTGTCAAGTTGACAAGGACTTGTGATGGCTAATCCTGGGTATCAACTTTACTGGATCTTACACACCCCAAATGTGGGCGTTACCTACTGATGATAGCCAATATAAAAGGCTGTGGAAGAAGGGAGCTCTTGTTCTTTTGTCAGTTGCCTTCTCTCTCACTGGTGACTTGATCTTGCTGCTATCGCCATCTCCTTGGATTCCAACATAGACTGAAGATGAGCAGATCTCCCAGAATCAATCAGGTCTTCAGAGTCAGATTGGGACTACTGAGACATCCAGTCTCTTGGACTGAGCAATTACCAGATTCTGAGCCTCTCCAGTGTGCTGCAGCCATTGTTGGACTACTCTGACTCTATTCTGTGAGCTGATCTTAATCATCAGCTTAAAAAAAACAGGGTCTGAAACTGGAAACTTTGATAAATTGTCAAGAGTTATATGTTACATTTATTTCCAGCTTGGGTGGAGGTGTGATATTCTTTTGTTGTTGTTGTTGTTGTTGTTGTTGTTTGGTATTTTTTGAGACAGGGTCTCCCTTTATTCCCAGCTGGCCTGGAGCTCTCTATGTATACCAGGCTGACCTTGAACTCACAGGGATCCACCTGCCTCTGCCTCCGGAGTGCTAGGATTAAAGGCGAGATGTGACATTCTTAATTGTTCAAAAGTTCATAAGATACCTATCTAGCCAGAGGCTTTCTGGCGAAGAACAAACACACTATTGGCCCTTTTTCTTAAGAGTTTATTCACATGCTCATATCAATCACTTAGTCAGAATACCAATTTATAAGAAAGATATTTAGACTTTGAAGACTATTATATGTTGAGAAATGGCCTCTCTGTCCATCAGCTACTCTCACCCCTTGAGTTTTTCCCCTACAATTGTTTTGGCCATTTTTCACTCTCACCCCTTATAAGCACAACCCTTTACTTTGTAATTAGCCCTACCTGTCTTCTATATTACACTCTGTGTGTCTTGTTCATTTGATTGGGGGGTTCCAGGATGAGATCTCATCTCTGTAACACTAAGCATATTGGTTTTATGAATATTAACATGCAAAATATTTTCTTTAAATGATATTGATATAATAATACAGGCTTACATCTTCCTTGAGAATGTGACTAGTTTTATCTGGCTCAGGCCACCATCACTTGCCAACTTGGATGAGATGTGCCCAAGGACTGTGAGCCAAAAATAAAATCTTCTTTTATTAGCTTTTTTCAGGTATTTTACCACAGTAGCAAGAATAGCAATCAATACAGTCAAGCTACTTCTTGTTTTATATATGATTTTTGTTTTTATCATTTTTGTTTTAATTATTAGTTTTTTTTTTTTTTTTTTTTATTTTTTTTTTTAATTTGTAAAACAAAGGGTGAAGGCTTGTATGAACCTTTAGGATTCTTCTCTAGGAAATTCTGTGCAATACAAAAGTAAGTAAAGCAAATACCCCAAACTTAAGCTTCAATCTTTTCATGGTAAATTTACCTGAACCTACAAATCTGGTGGTAAAAATTATGTAGTGCTAAAGAGAATAATATACTATTGTAAAATTATAGAAATAGTGTAAAATGGGAAAGATCTTTCCAGGTAGGTATTCAATTTTGTGGGTTCACAATGTCACTGATGAAATATTTTAAAGTAGAATCAGAAGTATACTCAGGGACCACTTTATTAGTATTTGAAAGAAAAATAACAGAACATATAAACTGCAAATCTTGGAACATCCTAGGAGCCGGGAGAAGGTAAAGGGGAAAAGAGAAGTCTTACCTTCAGAGTGAAAGCTGGCAATAGTTGTCTACAAGTACCTGTAAACCATTAGAGAAGCAGGCTGTCTTCTCATAAAAGCAGAAGGAAAACCCAGAGCACAGGCCAAACATGCTTAAGATTTTGGCTGGAATCTAAAAAGAGTTAAAAAGAAGGTAAAAAAATAAAGACTGAGCTGGAAAGTAGATACACCTGTTCAGTCTTCTGTTCAAATGATTGTCAGGCACAGTTCTATTATCTCTTAACAGAAAGGGTAATATTATACAATGGTTTGTGAATCTAACAATGCCCTGCCTCCTCCTAGACCCAGAGAGTAAACTTAGATTCTCTTCCTTTTGCCAAGACAAAATATATTTCTTTGATGGATTTCAACAAAGCCTGGCACTACCATGTTTTAAATCTTAAAACTTGAGTTGTGATATTTACCTTTCTGGTGTTACCAGGGAAAAAGGAAGAGGGCTCCAGGGCTAATTCAGAGGAATCGGCCTATCCTCACTGACCTCTTATCCTGATAATTTATGGTTAGCTACTTACCAGGAGGGAGTGTTTTATCTACTAACTAAATACCAAAGATTGTCAACTATGACTGACACATGTGAGTAAATTCTCTTAGCAGAAGGAATGAGCAGTGCAAATAACCCCAGGATTTCCTCCAGAATTTTAAACAGAAAAGGGTAGAGAGGCTATGTGTACTGGGAAGAAACAGAAAGGAGAAACTGAAATGAGAGTAGCAGACAGGGACCAGAATGTGGCAGGATTGGTAAGCCATATTAAGGCATTTGAGAGAGGAAGAAGATTGTCAGGGAGCTGAGGGGCTTTTTAAAAAGTAATATAATTATGTGATGGATGGCAAAATCTCAGCCAATTTTAGCTATTAAAGTTTCTAATTTCCTAAAGGTAGCTACAAATTAAAATCTTCAGTTGTTGTGTATATTATGCAAATGGAAAATATAAATAAATATGAGTAATATATGTTAATATAATTATATTCCTTTAATGTACATTCTAGCATTTTAACTATGATGTTGCGTGGAGAATTTCTTTTCTGATCTTGTCTATTTGGAGTGTCTGTGGTGTTCGTGAATTTGTATTGTTTGTCTTTTTTTTTTAGTTTGTTGTGATTTCCATCTATTAGCTTTTTGTTAAGATCTGATCAATACCTTTCTCTTGGGATTCTTCTCCTTCCTCTATTCCTATGATGCGGAGGTTTGATCTTTTCATAGTGTCCCACAGCTCCTGGTTGTTCCATTTTTGTGTATTTTTAAATTTTTCATAATCTTTCCTTGAGGTTTTTAGTTGTTCTGTGTTATCTTCCAGGTCTGATATTCTTTGTTCTGCTTCCTCCATTCTGCTTCTGAGGCTTTTTCCATTCCTTTCCTCTTGATTGGATGAGTGTTTGATTTCCTTTTTCATTTCCTCTTCTGATTTCTTCAGTTTTTCTACTTCTTTTTGGAGCTTCTCAATCTCTTCCTGTAGCTCTTTGCTTCGCTGTTGCTGGTTGGTTTCCTTATCTTTTTCAGCATGGGATCTTTTCAGTGTTTCCACTTCCTCTGGAGGTTGTCATTCTCTCTCTCTAGGTCCTTCTTGAGTTCTTCATTTTCTTTTCTTAGTTCTTTGATTTGCTCTTTATAATCTTGTAGTTCTTTAAATATGTCCCCAATTGTGTTTCTGATATCTGTGTCCTGGGGCATCCCCAGAGGGATCCCACTGTAGGAATCTTCCATAGGTTTGGTAGAGCTTGGTGCGGGATTATCCTGTCCCTTTCCCATGTTGTCTCTTCTTCGTGTTCCTGGCATATGGGCTTCTCCTTGCCTGTATTCCAATATGAGTCCGAAATGCCTCTTCACTGTGTTGAAGGCTTGCTTTGCTTGCCTTCAGATGCCTTCATAATCCCAGTTGGCGGGGGTGGGGGGTGGGGGTGGGGCTCTTTAGCTCTTGCCCTGGTACCTGCGCTTCAGCTGGTCTCAGGAGATCTCAGATCTCAAGACTCACACAACCCTACCTTTAATACCAGCTGGGAGGATAACTCCCAATAGCATTTTATTCACTTAAAATATTGGTTCTTAGTCGGCCAATACCAGAACAGACCGATCACAGAATATCTGTATCATTTACAAGGGTTAAATCCTCCACGTGTACCTAGAAGAAAATTTACATGTTCGTTGGCATTTCTTGGCTGTCTAGTTATTCATTGTTTTATCCTGTGTTTCCTCTAACTTCATGAAGAATTTGGCATTTACACAATTTTAAAAGTAGTGTAATCTGTCAAACTTATTTTAAGTATTTGAGAATAATTATGTTATATTGAGTTTTCCATTATTTTTTGACTATGCATTCTTACAATTTGATTGTTATATCTTTTCTCTTTTTTGCCTTCTCAGTTGCTTTTTGTGTGTGTTTGTCTTGTCTCTGTGCCTTTTCCTCTTATTTCAAAATGAACAACCATTTTTACATGGTAGAATATGTTATTCAAAAACATGTAACTACTGGCCTCCTATTGACAGCAGCTCTTTGGTAATTATGTTGCTTTAGCAGAGTTTTGTGGAACAGTGTGCTTGCACCAAGCTTTAGCTTCCCTGAGTAAAAATAATATAACATTTTTCTTTTTTAATTTTATTTATTTTTTGTATGTGTATGAATGTACTGTCTGCATGTAGGTTTGTGCACCCATGTCGTGCAATGCCGTGGAGGTCAGAAGAGGTTGTCGGATTCCCCTGAAACTGGAGTTAAAGACGGTTCTCAGCCACCAGTGCTGGGAATTGAACCCAGGTCCTTTGCAAGAGCAGTTGGCGCTCTTAACCACTAGACCATCTCTCCAGCCCCCATAACATTTTTCTTATCAGTATGTGATATGGTACATGGCTCACTGTAATTACTACAAAATGTTACTTAAATTTGATTGAAGTTAATATTATTTGTTTGGTAAGTGATAAGTTACAGTTTTAACTAATTGTAACACCTAAATAAAATATACTTTCAACTAAAAAAGAATTGGTTTTTTTGATATATATATATATATATATATATATATATATATCCACATAGTTTAGAAAAGTATATGTCTTATTATGTATTTTATTATTACTTATTATTATATAGTCCGGTTTTATGAGAGTCTCACACTGTAACCAAGCCTGCCCCTTGACCAATTGACCTCAGCTTCTACAATACTGAGATCAGAGACACATAGTACCACATCCCGCAGAGAAAACTATGATAAAAATCAAATGTTTAATAGCTTGTTCTAGATGTCATCTACTCCAGCTATCAACAAAGTTTAAGTGAAAAAGTAAATTAAATTTTAGTTTTATTTAAAATAGTAATGATACATTTATTCACTTTCACTTTACTAATACTGTGTTCTCTGTGAGACACAGAACTTTACTATTACTGTGTTCTCTGTGAGTCAGTCGATAAAGGTGATGTTAGAATTCATGAGAATAACTAGGGAAAGGCCTATAAGAAAGTGGCTGTACCATATGTGTAAAATACCTAATGTAAAATCCTACACAAATATATGTTTATGAAATTGCTAAGGGTGAGGTAAGGTTAGAAGAAAGAGAAGAAGGGGAAGAAGCCACACAAAGAGCCCATTGGCATGAGGGGATCCAGCACCAGTGGAGGCAGCACCATAGTGCCTTGCTCTTCTATTCACTGAAACAAGGTTAAGCCATACAGGTCTTCACTCCTTGGCTAGCTTAAGGGTGATTCTCAGTAAAGGAGCAACAGAGTCTAGCTACCTTCATAAATCTGAAACTCTGGTTTAGGGAATAAAAAATAGACTTACATTTTGCAAAGTTCCAGTTAAAAATAAAGAAATAAATTAAATTTTAAAACCCTAACATTCCTTTTTAAAAGTCAAGACAGAAAATAAAATTATATGTATCTAAGGAAACCCATGTGATGTTTTGTACATATGCACCTATATTAAACCCCAACCACCCAGGGCTCAGGGACTATTGTGGAAAAGAGTAGAAAGACTATAAGAGCCAGGGACCAGGTGCATGATCATATGGATGTTGAGATGTACAGAAACCTGGGACCCTGCTCATATGAACCTACTTGCAAACACAAGTGGACAAAACTCAGTACAGAACTGTGGAAATAGTCAGTGGGCCCGAATCTTAGGTGGGCAAATTTTTGGCAGCTGGTTACTGCTGGATCAGGAAGATCCGATCTTCTTAAATGGAGGGACTCTAGATAGGCTGACTAGACACCAGTAGTTGAACTTGCTCTGAGGGACATCTGGGGACACTAAGTTGACACAAATGAAAGAATGTATGCATTCCACTTGGGGGAGGGGCAGGGTGTGGGTGTGTGCTTATGGGGAAAGGAGTATAAAAACTATTAAGATGTTCTGTGTGAAATACACAAATTTCTTTTAAAAAAAATCACAAAAAGGAGAAAAGAGAGAGGGTATTATCAATGGTAGAGAAAAATGTTTGTTTTTCAGTAAATCTTAATCATTTCTAACTGTACATAAATTTTAGTTCAATCCTGTAAATTATGACCAGTATAACATAGAAGCAAACAACTTGTGCAGGAAAATAAAAGAAATGCAAAAGCTCCATTGAACCAAGATGACAATTCTGTGTATGCTAAATCTGAATATGCTAGAACACTTCTAGTAATTAAAGTTTAAAACCACTTTACTCCCAACTGCCTTCCAATGTGCTTTAAAGCAGTTGGGAGTGATGCATATTGGAAACAACAACAACAACAGAAAGGACTGCATCGAAGAACTGACTGAAACAGTGAACTTCTGCTCAAAACAGTCAACTTCCTCATGGAGAATATTGAGAAAGACTGAGAAAGAGATGAAAACCATGTTTGGCAGGATGCATGAGCTCTGGTGGGGTGGGGGAATGGGGGGGATGGGTCTAGATTTGTTAAAAAAATAAAAATAAATTTATGTGAAAAAATAAACAAATAAAGTTTAAAACCCACGAAGTGGGTTTCCCAAAACAGAAGTAATTTCTTGATGCAGGTGTGAAAGGTCCCCATGTAACTAACAATAATATGTTAAAAAAATCATCTAAGAAAAAAATTAAACTAAAAAAGTTAAAGTATAATATTAAAAATCATTTTAAACATGTTTATAATTTTTGAATGGATATTTCCTTTTTTATTTAAAAAAGACTAAGAAAAAGATGTAAGACATTTATAATTTTTAACAGGAAGAGAAATTCCCCACAGCTTCTTTCATTCATGCAACCTAAAAAGGCTGATCTTCCAGGCTTTAAAATGATCTTGGTGATGGGGATGGGGAACCAGTGCATACAAAATTCCAAACACAGAAAATAAATGAGCTCTGTTGTTCTAGTACTTAACAGAGTAATAATAAGAAAAACAATAATATACTGCATGAATCAAAAAGCAGCAGGCAGTTTTGACTATTTAGGCCACTGACCACCAAAAGTCTCAAAAAACATGTGGATAGAAATGCATTCATTTGTTTTCAATGATGGTTATCTGAATGCCCAGAATTAACAAATTTTAAGCTATAATCAAACTGTAACTAATACTTCATCTAATGTATCACTCAAATGATGCAGCCAATACTGAGAAAACATTAGACAGCAGTTGATTAGCTGAATAAAATCCTTGAAAATATGAGTAATCAAAGCTTATAAAGGCACAAAATGAAGACCTTTGTATTCATTAAAGAAACAACATTCACATTAAGAAAATATAAAATTCATCTCTGAGATTATTATTATTATTATTATTATTATTATTATATTTTAAGGGATCACAATATAAGAGCACAGCTGTTCTCAGAACACTTGGAGTTGCTCATTTTGCCATACAATTAGGTAATTGGTGCTAGCATCCACAAATGAAGGTCCATTCATCGTTTGTTTTTCTGGGACTGTGTTACTTCACTCAGCATGATATCTTCTAGCTCCAGCCATTTACCTGCAAAGCTCATGATGTCTTCTTTCTTTACCACTGCATAGAACTCCATTGTGTATATGTACTACATCTTCTCTATCCACTCATCAGTTGAGGGACACTTGGCTTGGTTCCAGCTCCTTGCTATTGTGAAGAGAGCTGAAATAAACATGGCATGTATCTCTGTGGTGGGGTGAGTCTTTTCAGTACATGCCTGGGAGTCATATGGCTGGGTTGGGTGGCAAGTTCACTCCAAGTCTTCCAAGGGTTCTCCACACTGCTTTCCATAGTGGCTGTACGAGTTTACATTCCCACCAGCAGTGGATGAGTTGTCCTCTTTCCCTACAACCTCTCCAGCACTTGGTGTCATTTGTTTAAAATCCCCAAGAGTTTCTTCACAGGCTTGGGAAAAAAAAAGTCCTTAATTTCATTTGGAAAAACAAAAGACCCCGAATAGCCAAAACAACCCTGAGTGAAAAGAGCAATAGAGGGGGGATCTCTATACCAGACTTCAAACTATACTACAGGGCTATAGTCATAAAAACAGCTTGGTACTGGCACAAAAACAGACCTGTTGACCAATGGAAAAAAACTGAAGATCTGAATTTGAGCACATACAATTTCAGCCACCTCATATTTGACAAGGGGGCCAAGAAGACAAAATGGAGAACGAAGCACGCACGCGCATCAGTGGTGTTGCAAAACTGGATTATCACTTTGTAGAGAATAAATTAAACCTATTAACTCGCCTGTACAAAAGTCACTCCGGATGGATGGACACTCAATGTGAAACCCCAACTCTGAAGGTGATAGAAGAAAAAGTTGGCAGCAGACTACAAGACAGGCATGGAAAAGGACTTCCTAATCATCAGCAGCTGCGCAAGAATTAAGATCAACAATGACAAATGGGACCTCATTGAACTCAAAAGCTTCTGTACAATCAAAAGAAACAGTCAAGAAAGTGAAGAGAAATCCCTACAGAGTGGGAGGAAACCTTCACGCAGAAACATCTGACAAAGCATGATTTCCAGAATATATAAACTACTCAAAAAACAAAAGAAGAAAACAAGAGCCCCTCTCAATAGATGGAAGCAAAGAGCTGACAGAGACTTCACAAGTGAGGAATTAGAGATGGCTGAGAAACATCTTAAGAAGTGTTCAACATCATTAACATTAAGGAAATGCAAATCAAAACGACTTTAAGATATCATCTTACACCTCTGAGAGGCTTTAAAAAGAAAGCATACCATGCTTTCAGATTTTTAAAAATCACCAATAATAGACAAAATTCTTCTGATTTGATCTAAAATATAATTGATCTCTGTTCTAGTTTGTCTTCTGTTGCGTGGGACAAAACACTCTGACTGACACCAACTTGGGGGGAAAGGTTTATTCAGCTACACTCCATGGGTCACAGTTCCTGACTTGGGGAGCCCCAGGCAGGAACTCAGAGCCGGAACGTTAGGACAGGAGCTGAAGCACAAGCCATAGAGAATGCTGTTTACTGGCTTGCTCTCCTGGCTCATGCCCAGCCGCCTTCTTATACGATACACAAAACCTGCCCAGGTGCGCCCACCCCCCTGCTGGCCCTCCCACAGTGCCTGCTCGACAATCAAGGACAACTACACCGCACACGTCGAGGCCACAGGCACACTCCATGGAGCCAATTCCCAATTGAGGCTCCCCTCACCCCCGATGTGTCAGTTGACAAAAGCTATCCAGCACATCTCCCATTGTCACTCTTGATGGTACCTAAAAATAAAACGAAAAGGAAGAAATAGCAGCAAAATCAATAAATATGCTAAAAATTGCGGACCAACTTTGGTGTCAGCTGTTCTCTCTGCCGGGGGAGAATAATAGCATGGGAAGTTAATCAGGTCCTCCCCTCTGAGTCCTGTTGCCCAGCTTTGGGCTAAGCCTAATTTCCCGCCGTCCCTGGACCCAAATCTACCCTACTTAGCTAGTCAGGATTTTCCCTCTTGGTCCTCCTCACCCTGACTAGATACTAGACTCCAATGCCCTGCCAGGAAGCTTCAGATTACCCTCTCAGAACTTGTCCATCTTTTCCCCATCTTCTTACATCAGGACTAGGAGAATTCTCTTCAGTGGAGCACTCCAGACTAGCCTTCATGTGACCATTTCTTCCTCCAAGAAAATAAATCAAAATAAAAATATTAAGTACAAACCAACTAACTGTTCATACATGATCAGAAAACAACTGAGATACAACAATTAAAAAACAAACTTGGTGCACTCCTTCAATCCCAGCCCTCGGGAGGCAGAGGTAGGCAGATCTCTGTAAGTTCAAGGCCAGCCTGGTCTACAGAATGAGCTCCAGGACAGCTGGGACTAAAGGGAGAACCTATCTCAAAACAAGACCAAACACTATAAATAAATAAATAAATAAATAAATAAATCTACAACCCAACTAAGGAATGGTAGAATTGCATTGTGGATACACAGGCAACAAAAGAAGGATGTATGTCCAGGTGATAATGAAGAAACACAAACAATATGAAAACCAAAAAAATATGTTCCTACCAAATTCCACCAGACTACAGATATGTTATATAATAAGAACTATCTAGACAAACTCAGGGTACAGAAATTAAAGGAACACTGATAAACGTGATAAAATAATTCAAAGATTTTAAAGAATACACAAACAGCCAAGTACTCAGAGGACAGGAATAAATCCTGGACTGAGGCTCAAGAAAATATAATCACAAGCTGAACAAAATGGCAAAACAATTCAGGATTTGAAAAGTAAATTCATTAAAGAGATACAAATATTGAAGAAAACTCAAGTTGAAATGAAAATGAAATTTAAAAATTCAATAAGTCACTATAAATTTATAGGGGAAAGCCTCACTTACAGAATTACTGAAACAGAATATCAAGACTGAGGGAAAAGTTAGAGAATTAGAGTGCTCAAGCAAAGAGTATGTAAAGTTTTAGTAAACACAAGAAAGAAATATGCAGGAAAATGTGAGGAATTATGAAAAGGAAAGAATCTCTATATCATAGGAATAGAGGAAGTAGAGTCATCTCAGCTCAGTGGCATTGACCAGATCTAAAACAGGACTATAGCAGAAAGCTTCCCTAAATTAAAGAAAGATACAACCATAAAATTACAAGAAGAATACAGAACACCAAATAGATAAAACCAGAACCAAAACTCCCAATGCCTTATCATAGTGAAAACACTAAATGTACAGAACAAGGAGATAGTACTGAAATCTGCAAGAGAAAAACAAGTTACATATAATGGAAAACCTATCAGAATTACAGCTGACTTAATAATGCAAACCATGAAATTTAGAAGTCTAGAACAAAGTTTTACACATTCTAAATGATCATAGATGGCAATAAAGAATAATTTACTCAGCAAAACTGTCTATCATAGTTGAAGAAGAAATAAAATTCTTCCATGATACAAATAGGCCAAAAGAATTCTTGTCCAGTAAATCAGCTACAGAGAATATTCAAAGTTGTACAAAAGACTGTAGAAACAAACAAGAGGCTGGATAAAGAAAACAATGGAAGGTAAAATTATAGGAAAAATAGTACTAAGAACACAATGAAAAATCCAAATTACAGTAACAAATCAAGAACATATTACACACAGAAACCTGGTGTGCACAATTTCATACAGAGTACAGGACAAATTAACCTCTACTTAGTAAGAGTAGATTACTTTAATATCTCACTTTCTCCAATAGACAGGTCATTTGGACAAAGAAAAAACAGAGAAGCATCTAAATTAAATGATAACATACATCAAATGGACCTAAGAGTCATCTACAGAATATTCCACCCAAAGAACAAACATTTTACTCATAATCCTATAAAAGTTTCTCTAAAGCATATCACAAACCTGAACAAATGAAAAATAAATAAAACGATTCTATGTATTCTTTCATATCCCCAGAAAATAAAGCTTAAAATTGGCAGCAGGGACTGGAGAGATGGCCTAGCTAGCAGTTAAGAATTCTTGCAGAGGACCTGGGTTTGATTCCCAGCACCCACGTGATGGCTGAAAACCGTCTTTGACTCCAGTTCCAGGGAAATCCAACACCCTCTTCTGACCTCAGGGGCATTGCACGACATGGGTGCACAAACCTACATGCAGACAGTACATTTATACACATAAAAAATAAACAAAATTCAAAAAAAATTTTTAAACTTGGCAGCAAAAGAAACTCTATTAACTATGAAAACTCTTGGAGATTAAACAAAATGCATTTTAATGAAGAACAAGTCAAAGAAGAAACTAATAAAGAAATAAAATTATTTCTGGAACTAAATGAAAATGATAATAAAACACAACTGAAATTCTGAAACACATTAAATGTTGTCCTAAAATGGAAATTCGTAGCAGCTCTGTATTATAAAGCTCTGGCTCGTCTTTCAGGCGCAGTGTGTCCTTTTTTTCGGTCATCACATTCTCTGCCTCTTCTCATCCTTTTCGCTCTGCTGCTCCAGATTTAACCTTACCAGTTTGACCTGCCCCTTAAGCGTTTAAAATAAAATATGCAACAAAATGGATGACTTAGTGGAGATGGAAGCCCATTAATTGGGTTCCCCATTGAATAGTTTACATAGAAGTACACAGTTTTTATAATAAGAATTCTTGTTAAAAGTCTTGTAAATTTGATTTCTTTCACCCAGATATATCACATTAGTGGAAAACAAGTGTGACTTCATTAGACACCTTTAGTGTATTTAGAATGTGTAAATTTGTGCTTTGAACTATAGTTTAATAAATGTAAAATTGCATCATAGTATTTGTTGTACTTGACCTAATGTAACCCTTGTATGATTGCAATAAAATTTTGTGTAGATTTTACTGTTTTTTTGGAGGGGGCTAAAACTTTGGGAAAGGGGCTAGCTAGCAAAGGTAGTTTTGAAGTAGATTGTATATGGTCCGTTTTGAGGATTAGTTTTCTTTATAGCCCATTTAAGTTTGGTTTGACTCAATACACCTTTCAGTTATTTAATTAGTAATTTATGTAAAGTATTTGGTAAATCATTGTGAAGTTCAGATTCATTATGGAGAGTTGATGTACAGTAAGCATGATGTTTAACAATTTTAACACCAAAAATATTCATCCTGCATAAACAAGTTATAATAATTAATAGTTGTTTCTGTATAGATAGGATGCATAGAATACTTTAGTAAATCTTTGAATCACAAATCTTTAGGCCGATAGGGAAATATGTGGTCGGGGAATGAAATTGCAGAAAACTGCAGAGCACTAAGATTTAAAGAAGGACTACATCTATAGTGTATCCAGAAATCTGATATCCCTTTGCACAGAATAATTAATGAGGTTTGGGGATGAAGCAAACTTTCTACAATTTCTCAGTTGTAATGATACCCAATTGGGGTTTTGTTATTTGTTGGTGTGAATTTAGAATTTAAGTTTCTCATTTTCTTTTGTTCAGCTTAGTAATTATTTTCATACTAAAACTTTTTGGTGGTTTTGGAAGGGAGTTAGCATCACCAACCTGACAATTTTGGCAGGGTTTGCTTTCTTCACTGCTAGTGTATTAGAAATATTAGATCTCAGAATCACAATAGTAATAATACAAACTACAGGGGTCATTTTTTTCCTAACTTACTCTATGTTCAGAGATGGAATTTCTGTCTCCCAAGAGGGAATGTGACTTCACTTTGGTGCCAATGGACAGAAAATTCTACTCTACTGCATAGAAGTTTGGAATGCACTTAATAGATGGTTTTTACACCTTGATTTCAAGGTGCAAAGAAATTGATCATGAGCCTCTAATTTCAATCTCAAACCAATAGGTGCTTAATATTTTTTATTTTACTACTGCCCATTTGAATATTATGGGTTCTATTAATTACAAAATAACTTAGGACCCCAGTCCATTGTCATGTAGCTGTCTTTGGACTTTTCTAAGGTAATAATAAGGGGTTTTATGCAAAATTCCAAGCTACCGTGTGACTGTTTTTAACTGTAACTAGGAGGAGGACTTGTTCCCTACCTTCTTTGTGTCATGCATTGTGGTCCAGAAATGCCAAACTTTTTTAAAGATGGTACAAAAACAAAGAACCCAAAACCCCAACAACTTGAGTCCTTAGCTTGATTATATAGGATGGAGCTTTGTGGCATATCTGTTTTTGCCATCTCCATAGGAGAGCTGTTGTGTGTAAAACAGCCCAGAGTTGCAAATATTACACGTGAATAAGGTAACTTTAAGAAATGTCTGTATGGGGCTGGAGAGATAGCCTAGCAGATAAGAGCACCGACTGCTCTTACAGAGGACCCAGAATTGATCCCCAGCATGCACATGGCAGCTAAGAACCGTCTGTAACTCCAATTCCAGGAGAACTCCAGTTCCAGGGGAATCCTACACCCTCTTCTGACTTCTGTGGCATTGCACAACACGGGTGCACAGACCTACATGCAGACAGTACATTCATACACATACAAAAATAAATAAAAAATTAAAAAAAGAAATGTCTGTATCATATTTGAAGACTGCCATAAATGTGAAGTTTAAACCTATGTATTTCAACTTGGTATGCTTAAAAATAATTAATGTAAAATCTTTTTTATATGGTATTGTAACGTGAGTTCAAAATTTAACCGAAAATAGAAAACCCAAATGATTTCTATATATAGTAAATTGAACTGTAAAAGTAACTTGTGATTCTGAATACACAGATAAAATGTTTTTATTACTCAAAAAAAAAAAAAGAAAGAAAAGCAGAAGGAGCACAAATAAAGAACTGTATGGTATAATTCAAAAATCTAAAAAAGCAAGAACAAGACAAGCTCAATAAACCAGCAGACAAGAAAGAATAGTAGTAATAAATGAAATAGACAAAAGGAAAATAATAGAAAAAAGTGAATCTATGTGCTGGTTTTTCCAAAATGAAAGACAAATACTTAGCCCAGCTAACAAAAATAATTAAAGCATAAATCTCAATCAATAAAATCAGGGGAAACATTACAATATACATAAAAAAACATTCAGGATTTTATAAAAGGATACTTTAAAACACTAAACTCTATTAAATTCTAAAATTTAAAAGAAATGGACAAATTTATAAATTCAGTAGACACACCAAATTAAACCAAGAAGATATCATTTTCTTAAACATCCCCATAACAAATATGGAACTCAAAATGGTAGTACTGTCTCCTAACTAAAGTGTGCCAGGACCAGACAGAGTCACAGAATAATTCTATCAGAACTTCAAAAACGCTTACACTCAGTACTTCTCACATTATTAAAAAATACAGAAACAGAGGGAGAATTTCTAAACTCCTTCTAGGAATCCAGTTTTATGCTAATACTAAAAACAGGAAAGTACACAGCAAAATAACAAAACTATGAATCCCAGCACCCAAATGGCAGGTAACAAGTACATGTAACTCCAATTCCAGGTAATCCAATAACTTCTTCTGTTCTCCCTGGGCACTACACAACACAGGCCCAGTTACACACTTGCAGCCATAATGCTCACACACATAAAAGTAAAATAAAATAAATTAAATTAAAACAAAACTTGAAGGCTGGAGAGATAGCTCAGTGGTTTAGATTCCTGACCCAGGTTTGATTCCCAGAACCTACATGACAGATAACAACTATACAAAGTTTCAGTTCCAGGGGAGAACAACAACCTCTTTAGACCTCTACAGATACTGTGGGACACAGTTGCAACTACCTATGTGCAGGCAATATACTCATACACATAAAATATAAGTACCAAATAATAAAACAAAACTTTTAAAACTCTCACGATCATCTCAATTGATGAAGAAAAATACTCTGACAAAATTCAGCATATATTAATGGCAAAAGTCTTAGAGGGAATTGTACTGGAGGGAAAAGATCTCAACATATTTAAGGCCATATAAGGCAAATCCACAGCTAACATCATTCTAAATGTAGAAAAATAACCATTCCCATTAAAAATCTGCAACCAGTTAAAGCTGTCCACTATCCACACTGCTTTTAAATATAATGTTTTTGTGGCTTATAAAACCTCCTAACCACTAAAGGATTTGTGAGGACAAACAGATCCAACTGTGGGTTATTTCTCTAAGGAGAGAGCTAATACCAATTAGATTTGGGATATATATAAATATATATATATATATACTAGAGTATATATATAGAATTATGGCTGCCACTGTTGCACCATATCCCCAGGCAGTTGAGGTGTAGCACTTGATATTAATGGAGGAATCTTGCTTGTCTCAAGAAGACCATTATTTTGCCTGGTATTGCTTGAGTGGCCGTGTGGTATGCTCTCTGGCATTCAGAGGCCAGTTATACGCTAGTAAGTAATGTCTCATAACATTTTTAATGTTCACACCAGGTCTTCGGACAACAGGGAGATTATTACCTTTCTCCTTCCATATATCCCACTTACAGGCATAAGCCTTTATAATCGTTTGTGGGGGTTTGAATCCCCCTAGCCAACATCTCCTAGGCAGAATAATTCATTGCTGATGTTAGAGCTTTCCTCCGATACTAATATATATTTGGCTTAATTACACATCTTAACAACAAAGACTGAACTTTGCTATGGGAATTTGGCTCTAGGTAGAGAATTATCCTTTCACAGTTTCCTATGCCCGGTCAGTCAATAAAAAAGGTTAGTTACACCTGTTTTATAGAGAATTTACCACTATAAAGGTTGGCTTGTATTTTAGTTGGGAATGATGTTCAGTACTATCATGTTTTTCTTTTTCCTATAAAGGGGGAAGGTAGGAAGGTTCTCAGCATCTAGAAGGTAAAATTTCATTAGGCCCATTATAAACAGTTAGCCCAATAGAATTCAGAGAGATGCTCAGTTTGTTGTGCTCAGGCAGTTCTGAGTTCTGCTTTCTTTAATGTTCAGAGGGTCACCCTCTGCTGGCATTTCCCAGTCCATCTGCACAGCCAAAGTGGTATGATTTTCAGCATTTATGTTGTTGTTTTTACCTGTGGTAACATACAATCCCCATTGTTAGTTTTCAAGATCTCAAAATTGAAAATTTATCAATAGGCCTGGAACACAGAGTTTTCCATTTGTATCCACTTCACTCTTTATAGAGAAACCACAGTTTGTGGATTAGCATACCATCCAAGCATCTGTGTCTATGCTCACAGCTTAGCTTGCCATAATAATTAGTACTGCTTAAATGCCTGTACATCCAATTGCTTGTGCTTTGTTAATATGACTAAAAAGGTATCACTGGATAAGCTGTCAACCCATGAAGGGAACCAACCTGAACAGACTAGAGTCCAAAATGACAACTCCAAAGAATGTAGACTGTTTTCTGCTCACCCACTTGTGCCCCTTTCCCAAAGCCTAGGGAATAAATTTCGGAAGAGGAGGCATGGTAGAATGTAAGGGCTGTGGAGAGATATGGGTGAATCATGAGACTACAGCAATATAGACTGAACTCCTAATTGATCAACATGCCTGTGCATACAATGATTACCACCTGGACTATGGGAACCTTGGGTTGTTCAAAATTTGGACATAGACACTTGCAAAATGCACAATTACCTAATTGTACAGCAAACTAAGTAACAACAATGTTATCTGAAAACAACTGTGTTATTATATTGTAGAATCCCTTAAAAATAAACAAATAAAAGAGGAAAAAAATAAATATAACGTTTTAATCTTTAACTAGAGCAGTTAAGGAGAACTAATTGGAAAGAGAACAAAATTTTCCTGTTTGCAGATACCATTATATGTAAGAGATCCCAAAATCTTCTATCAGAAAAACTTTAGAAGTGACCAATACTTTCAGCAAAGTGGAAGTTACAAAACCAATTTAAAAAGTCAGTAGATTTCAGCCAGGCATGGTGGCTACTAATCCTAGCACTTGGGATGCAGAGGCAGGCAGATCTTTGTGAGTTCAAGGCCAGCCTGGTCTACAGAGTGATTTCCAGGACAGCTGGAGCTAAAGGGAGATCCTGTCTCAAAAAAAAGACCAAGGAAAAAAAAGTCAGTAGATTTCTGTTCAACAGTAAGAAGGAATGAGAAAGGGTGTTAATAGATTATTTTCATGGGCCCTTTCTCATTGCTTCTTAAGAAAGACTATAGGAATAAACCTTTCCAAAGAC
The DNA here is from genome assembly GCA_009823505.1 of Rhizomys pruinosus. Classification (NCBI taxonomy): domain Eukaryota; kingdom Metazoa; phylum Chordata; class Mammalia; order Rodentia; family Spalacidae; genus Rhizomys; species Rhizomys pruinosus. The sequence goes on from VZQC01010078.1 coordinate 92,458, forward strand.
AAAAAAAGACTTCTACAATAATAAATTAAATCTTTGAAGAAATAGATCATAGAAGACATAAGGATATTGAAATCCTTTCTCCTTATAGCTTTGGGCAAAGGCCAGCTTTTACTTTTGGCACTTCAGATCTCTGGACTACCCTCTTTGTCCAGAAGCCCCCAATGCATCCTGGTCTCCTACCTTGGATAACCTCAATTTTCCAGCAGAGCTTGTTGGACTTTTCAAGGTTTCTCCACTCCCATCTTGTCTTTGGACTCCTGGAACCAGTCTTCTCTGGAGACTCAGGAGACTGTATAGGCCACATTAGAAAGCTATCACCATCCTTTTTTGAAAGAGCTATAATGCACTGACCAAGATACAATCCAAATTTATGTGTTTGTGCCAATAGTGTAACTTGACATAATTTTTAATATCTGTTTCTATTTTTGTTTTATTAGTAGAATTATAAGCAAACTCCTAAATAACACTAATAACCTATCAGTCCATTGAAAACAGAAATTGGGCAGGCTCAAGAGTTTGATGTGTCACCTCAGAGAAGGAAAAGGATCTTCCTATCTCTCAATTTCTTTCTGAATTCCCTCAAGTGCCCAAAGACTCTCATGGAAGAGGGTTGCATGTCAGTTTGTAAGGGCCAAAGAAGGGGGGGGGTGTGAATTGTGAGATCACAGCCAAAACAGACTGGACTTTTTATTTGATCAACATGTTTGTGTATGCAAACCTCTCCAACTGGACTAAGGGACCCTGGGTTTTACAAGAATTGGATGCACAGGCTTTCGAATTGTGTTTACATAGAAATTGCTTATGTTTATTGCTTATTCTTGCTAACTGGTTAAAAAAAGATATCTTTAAAGTGTATTTAATCTCCAAACAAGACAATGTTGAGTAAAATTAGTGAAATGTAAAAAGAAAAAAAATGGTTAAATAGAAACTGTTATACAAAGAAAAGTAAAACAGGCTCATAAAAACAAGTAAAATATTCTCTCTCATTTGTGGTTTCATAGATGGGAGTACATTCCCTGATGCAATCACAGGAGTTACAAAAAATGGAAACAAACTATGGGAGTAAAGGAGATGGAGGAACATTAGGGCTAGGTTAGTAGGAAACAGGTGTTATCAGGGGAGAAACAGATACTTTTCATTATTTATATATATATATATATGCTTATATATTTATATATAAATAAATGTATATATTTATATATAAATAAATTTATACATTTTTATTTACTTATTTATTTTAGTTTTTGAAACACCATATCCCTGTATCCCCAGCTGGCCTGGAACTCCCTAAGTAGGCCAGGCTGGACTTGATCTCACAGAGAGAGAGAGAGAGATCTTTTTTTTCTCTCCTTCTTGAATGTTAGAATGAAAATGCTGGAATGAAAGGCATGTACCACCACCTCCACACAGTGCAATGGGGATAACTTACCAGGGAGAAATAGGGAGAATTATAGAGTTACAAAGGGGGGAGTGGAGAAGAAATAAATAACAGTTAGGTATTCTGAAAAACCAAAGAGAAATATATTACTTCAAAAGACTACTGGCTTTTCTAGGATTTTCTATTAGAGTGTACTTATAGTTGAAGGCTATATAACAAATGGCACAGTGCTATGGAGGGAAAAACTCTCTTTGAGTTTTTGGTCAGGACATTCAGGAAAACTTCCAAAATGGCACAGGCTAATGCAAAAGCCCATGATTACCTCACAGAACTTGTTGACCGGAACCTATTGCTGAAGACAGGAAATCCATCTAACAAAGGACTTGAAACAATTGAGCTGGAACTGATCTGGAAGACTCCTCTCTAAAGACCAGGACTTAGTATCAGAAGGTGCCATGCAAATTGCTGAAAGAGAAAATCAATCAAACATTCTATCAAACTCTAAACCTTATGAACCACAAAAATGACCAACCTAGCCAGGCATAGTAGCATGCGCCTTTAATCCTAGCATTCAGGAGGCAGAGGCAGTCAGATCTCTGTGAGTTCAAGGACAGCCTGGTCTACAGAGTGAGCTCCAGGCCAGCTGGGACTTAAAGGGAGACCCTGTCTCAAAAATACACACACACACACACACACACACACACACACACACACACAAATGACCAGCCTAGTAAATAATATTTACTGGTTTAATAAAATAATGGTACTTTTAGGTCCACTCAGTGGGAAGTAACTCGTGTATGATACTGTTAACATGCCCAATTACACATGGATGATAAGGTCTTAAATCTTAAAGAAAAACCTACTTTTGTCACACTCCTAGACTAACATAATTTCTTACTTTATTCTAAGTGCATACATAACACTTACAGACAAGTATACCTCTATAATCATAAAAGAAGCTTCTTTATGAAACAAAAGGAAACTATTACAAAGTTCCACAAATAGTCAAATACTGTGTGGTACCAGACTTAACATGCTCTACCTACAATGCAACCTTTTCCATTCGAGGCTGAGGAAACACAGTGGAAAAGCGTACAGACAGATTATTAATGTATCTCTCAACTCTCACCAGCGAAGCTTCTTTATGCAACAGAGGGTGATTAATAACAACTCTGCCATCAAAGGCTCAGGAATGATTGCAGAAGATGGGGCAGAAAGAATATAAGAATCATAGGTGATTGAGAACCACAAAGGAAGCAGAGTTTTCCATAGGAAGAAAACCCTTGCACATCAAACCAGAAAATAACCCAACATAGAATTAGGGAACTGAGGAAGAATCTGCAACATTAGTTGAAGAACTATTGTCAACTGTTAATAACTGGGAGAAGGACTATTGGTTTCTTTAAGGTTTTGATGCTAGAGAGACTGACCTGACTCGAGTGGATGGAGGAAGAAAGAAGGTTAGTTTGGGACACAAACTTGGCTCCATAGGCCTTACCATATATTACAAAGTATATAAAAATTGGAGGGGAGGGACTATAAGATTATGCAGATGGGGGTACTATAAATATGTGTGGGAATGAAACTTTGTGTGTGGCTTGAAACAAAAACTCGTAAGTCCTGTCCCAGAAGTTCTCCAGATATCTGATATCTCTGTGGACTTTCAGAGTTATGTGTAGCAGGTAGATTCGGGATATTACAATGATTCTTGCTTTGCCCTATCTCTGCAAAGTTCCAGGCCCCTTCCCTTGAGGCATTGAGCAAAACGTCACACCTCTAGTTACCTGTTGCACAAACCGGAGCTCTGCAGCCCCCCGGCTCTCCATGTGTGTGTTCATTCATTTCCACATGTTATCTCCTATGGTTTTCCTTCCCCCCTTCTTGTGGGAGCGAAGCTTAGAGACTGTCGGCCTGCAGGCAGGAGACAAGTCCTGGAGCTGAGCCAAGAAGGGAAGGACAGCATGTGGAATACAGTCATGCATGACTCAAAGACATTGAAAAACAACAAATATGGGCAAAATGTATGAAAGTCACAAAAATTCAATAGAGATATTTATTTAGAAAATATGATCAAAGGGCAACTTATTTTGTAAGCAATACATTTGCTAAAACATGTAGAGTGGCACTAGAACAGGAGCATATAATGAGGAAAATATTCAGATTGCACACATACAGAGTTTAACATATGAGATACATGGCAGTAGAATTCTTGATAATTAGAGAACTATTTGATGAATTTAGAAAAAATACTCAATCTCCTGAACATATAAAAAATTTATCACAGTTTCATGTGCCAAACAAAAATAATTTCTTTTTTTTTTTTTGCATTTTTGAAACAGGGTTTCCTTTTTAGTCCCAGCTGGCCTGGAGCTTGCACTGTAGACCAGGCTGTCCTTGAACTCACAGAGATCTGCCTGCCTCTACCTCCTGAGTACTGGGATTAAAGGCATGTCCCACCATGCCTGACCAAAAATATTTTACACTTCCAAACCCACAGTCTTTTTTTTTTTTTTTTTTTTTTTTTTTTTTTTTTTCAGACAGGATCTCCCTGTAGTCCTAGCGGGCTTTGAGCTCACTCTTTAGACCAGGCTGGCATAGAGTTCACAGAGTTCTGCCTGCCTCTGTCTCCCAAGTGTACACTCCTCCAGTGCTGGTGGTAATGTAAACTAGTACAACCACTATGGAAAGCAGTGTGGAGAACTCTTAAAAGACTCAAAATGGGGCTGGAGAGATGGCCTAGTGGTTAAGAGCACCAACTGCTCTTGCTGAGGACCTGGGTTCGATCCTCAGCACCCACATGGCAGCTGAGAACCATCTGTAACTCCAATTGCAGGAGAACTCCAGTTCCAGGGGATTCCAGGACACCCTCTTCTGACCTCCACGGCGTTGCACAACATGGGTGCACAGACCTGTATGCAGACAGTACATTCATACACATAAATAAAATAAAATAAAATAAAACTAAAAAAAAAAAAAAAGACTCGAAATGAACCTACCACCTGATCCAGTCATACCACTCCTGGGTATATACCCAAAAGACTCATCCTACCACAAAGATACATGTACATCCATGTTTACTGCAGCCCTTTTCACAACAGAGAAGAGCTGGAACCAACCTAAGTGTCCCTTAACAGAAGTGTGGATGACAAAACTGTGGTACATCTACATAATGGAGTACTATTCAGTGGTAAAGAAAGATGACATGAACTTTGCAGGTAAATGGATGGAGCTCGAAGGCATTATGCTAAGTGAAGTAACACAGTCCCAGAAAAACAAACGGTGAATGGTTTCCCTCATTTGTGGATGCTAACACCAAATCCCACCAGATGAAAGGCAAGCTGAACAACATTGTTGCTATATTTCTGTTTATCTGAAAGCAACTATGTTGTTATAATGTAAATCTCTCAAGGGGCTCTAGAATCCACCCATTACTTATTTTCAGACTCTGTAATTACTGTATGTGGATGGAGAGTATGTATCCATATTTTAGAGTAATATAAAATTAATGGAGGAAATCGTGAATTTCTAAGCATAAAAAAAGACTGAAAGATGCAAGACAGTTATGGAAGAATGCATGATCTGGGGTGGGGGTTGAGGGAAGGGAAAAAGGAATATGTCTAACCTGAATTGAAAAATGATGTCTGAAAAACACAAAACATCAATAAAAGCACACACACAAAAAATTCTTGTTGAAATGAAGGTTTCGACATTCATAAAAAGAGATAAATGTAATAAAGTTTTAAAAACCACATAAAATTAAAAAAGTTAAAAACAAATGTGACTGAAAATAGTATCAGATTGCCAGACACTCAAAAATTGCAAATTGAAAGGTGATGAGATGGTTCAATGTGCAAAAGAATTTGCCTCCAAGACTGGGACACATGTTGTGGAAAAGGAGAACCACTCCATCAAGTTCTCCTCTGACCTCCAGATAAGGTGCATGGCTATCAGGTACAGCACCCCACAGCCCCCTACATACACACACGTACTCGCATGCATGTTAATTTCATTAACAGACATATCATAATCAGGAGAAGCAAAATAGGATTCAAAAAGTTAATGAATAGTTAATATTTTGTTATATGGTAATATCATCAACTGGAAAATATCAACATCAATGAAGTTAATCAAAATAATGTCTTCAAATTTGACGCAATAAAGCCCCCAAAAGAAAACAAAGGTTTTCCATGGTGTCTATTATCACTGAAATAAAAATAACATCAGAGTACATGGTAACAACTGACTAAAAAATAAATAAATAAAATGAGAAAATAATACATTATTGGCCAAGAAATTTTAATGTTAGAAGAACATGATGTGAAGAGGTTAAAATAAATTGAAAATTATTTCATAGAAGGTAAAATAGAATATGAACTGTGAGGTGAAAAAACACAATTGCAATCTCATTTCTAGGAATCTCACCCAGAAAATTTTAATACAGGAACTTTATGAATAAGGTCAACATTCAAATCATCAGTTCATAAAACTGAAAATCTAGAAATTTCCCAATAGATTTCAGTGCTGTATAGTACAATTATATAAATGAAATATTCTTCAGATATGAAATTATAGAACTGAAGCTCCATACACTGGCATAATGGATTCACATGAAAAATAAATAAAACCAGACAAATGGTTTTCATTCTGAATATAAAGCAAGCCCCATAATTCCATAATGAAATAAGGCACTATAAAATCAGCACAAGATACATAGTGAGCATTATACGCATGATAATAACATCCACATGATTCACAAACAGGAAAATATAAACTTTAATTCATAATATGATAATACTTCAAACTCAAACTGGGCTAAAAGCAAAGCCTGTGCACAGAAAATGTTGATGAAGAAGTTGAATGCCTGGAACTATCATTTATAAGGATAACAAAGGGCAACATCTTTGGGAAGTTAGAAACTGTCTACAAATTTGAATTTACACCTTGTCTATAATTCAATAATTATATTCCTAGACCATTTATACAATGAAATAGATACTTTGCCTTCAAAGACAACTTGGAAAAAGAGCATTTGTAGTATCTTTACAAGAGCACCAAATTATAAAACAGATAAACAGAAATGTGTTAAACAGCATTAAGAAGCATTGTGTATCTATTATATTCAAATATTTAGAGTTAAAATTGAAATAAATATTTTATGTATATGTTATTCAAAAATTTTGTTATACATGAAGCAATATAGATAGTCATAAAAGCATTATGTTAAACTCAGTGAAAACAAATATATAATTTTTGAGGCTACAGCTCAGAAATTTAAGAACACAGGCTGAAGAGATATTTCTTCAGAGAAATCAGAGCAATGTGAACCTCTGGATTTTGTAAAATTCACCATGAGAGCAGAAAGTAGAATTCCCCGAAGTTGAGTGATGCCTTTTCTATCTTGATTAAAAGTGAGTTTAATATGTGTATTTGTTAGTCAAAACTCATTCAGATTAACTTAAATATATGCAATTATTTGAATTCCCTAAAATATTAAAAATCTAAGTTCTTCCTAGACAAGTGCTTCTGGAGTTGGCTGGGTTAGAAGAAAGAAGTGACATATTTCATTAGAAAATGTGTGCTGTATTATTTTCAAGGTATTTAATATTTTAATTTTAAAAAGAAGATTAAGAAAGAAGTACAAAGTATAATAGTAAAGTAAATTAAACAAGAAGAATGAGGTTTTGTAGGCAGATATGGTGAGCTTTTAAATAAGCTTCTCTGACAGTGTAATTGATTTTACAATTACAATGTTTTTATCTCTTCCTTTTCTGAGGCCTGCCCTTTGCCCCAATCACTGTAGGCATCCATCTGCAGAGAGGAAGATTAAAATGTGTTACAGATGGAGTGAAAGGAGACATACCTAAGCAGTATTTTTGACATTCAAATTGGATTATGTACAAATAATGTCTTTGAAAGGCCAGCTATTACCTTAAGGAAGGATTTTAAGGACTTTCAATATTTCACATTCTCTTTTGCCGTATCAACAGCTGTACTCCAGAGGACTCCAATAATTGAGTTTCCCTGGGTGATAAGAAGATGCAGGTTAGACGTGCACTATTTTAGTGGGAAGAATATAGGAGTGAAATAGAGCTGGCTGCCTTTCAACTGGAGAGCACTGGAGGAAAGGAGGAAATCAGGAGTGCTGAAGTCATTGTGATTTCCCACTCTGGGAAAAGAGGACTGTGCAGTAGATTAGTAGAACTTCAGGGAGCAGTGGACCTAAGCCCCTGCTATACATTTAGGACTTCATAACCTCTCTTTCCCTTCACAACCAACTGTTGGCTAAGGGGCAGTGTCAGCAATTTCACACAACAGCAGGATCTGAGGAGTGCAACTAAGAAACATAGTACTGTCCTGGAATCTGGAGGAATTACAGACCCAAAATCATTTTCAGGTGCTACCAGAAATGTGCCATGGTGACACTAAGTCAGAAGGCAAAGGTGAAATTCATGAAAATGGTTCATGCTTTTGTTTACAGGCAGATGGCTTTAGATTAAGAATAACTAAAACATATATGTGTTTAGATCGAAGTTATTGTTCTCAGTGTATTACAGCATATTGATACAGAACATGAAGATGCAAAAGGAAATCCAAATAATTCAATAACACATATTTTCAGTGACAATCTTCTCAGCTTTATAGTTTCAATTGAAGCACATCTTTATGCTACATCCAAGTTTGGTCTAATTTTTCATAGTACTGATCAAAGATATATAAAAGTTTTGGTTTCACTACTAATTTATATTCCTCTTGATCTTTATTCTTTGCCACTTCTGTCCTCTGACATTTCATTTTATTACTCTCTAGAGTCTCCTAACAGAAGTTCCCTTATCATATGGGAGAAGACAGGCTAAATTAATTTTTCCAGGTTGGAAAATTCAGAAATTAAAAGTGACACTAAGTATATTTTCCTTTTTATTTCCTTATTTGCAAGTTAAATCAGAAAAAAAAAAAAAAAACTTGGGCTAAAGGGATGGCTAAGTAGTTAAGACCACTTGCTCCTCTTTCAGAGGACATGGATTCAATTTCCAGTACCCACATGGGGGCTAACATCCATCCATAACTACAATTCCTGAGGAATCTGACTCCATCTTCTGACCTCCACAGACATTGTACAACTCAGGTGCACTAAAACGCATGCAGGCAATATACCCATACACATAAAATAAAAATAGTAAACAAAACATTTCTTTTTAAAAATTAGAATAACTTATCAAGACCTTGACTTATTAAATTGTTAAACTATATAAAATAATTTCCTTATCTCTTGATGTTTGAATATTAGAGCTTGCAAATACATGACATAAAAAGTGATGTCTTAGTACATAAAAAGGCATGTTTGGAAGTGCCCTTTTTATCTCCTTGCCTAATGCCATGTTCATAAAATATTTGCCAAACTCTCTGTAGATTGACTTTATTATTCTGGATTACAGTCTAAGTAGCATCTTGAAGAATGACATTCAGGATATTCAGAAAGTTTTTGAAGTTTCCTCTAAGGTAACTTATACACAATGGGACTGATCATGATTAGATAGAATTCTATATTGAATTACTGAAAACTGCAAGGAAAATGAGGTAAAAATTCTAACATGAGAGTATTGAAGAATCTATCAAGTTAAACTTCCCCACAATGATTACTCCACTATGCTTGGTTACCCTCCTCCCACCCTGGCACTTCTGGATTAGATGATAATATCCTATTGCTAAAGAAGTAAACACTTGTGTCATAGAACAACCATAGGGAAATCAACCTGCTAATGACTTTGAAGGTTCTTTTCTACTAGGAAATTTTCATAGTGCTGAAAGTTCCTATGTATGATACTGGAAGAGAAAAGTAATCATCAGTTTGACCCAAATGTGAACCCTGCAACATACGCTAATGACTGGACTTGCAAGATATTCCCACTGGTACAAAAATTATGGGAGTACCCAAAGATTACCTCATTTGATTTAAGGCCCACTTCTCAAAATGATGCCCATACCTGGCACTGTTATTAGGATGAAGAGCCTGTAGCTAAACAGGTCATAGAACATTGGGGTAACATACAGCTATTATTCTTCGGAAGAGGTATAATAATGAAATGGCACGTGTGCTGGATAGCTTTAGTGTCAACATGACACACCTGGGTTGAGTGAGCCTCGGTTGGGGAATTGGCTCCACTGTACTGGCTTGTGGTCACATCTGTGGAGTATTGTCTTGATTGTTGAGCAATGTGGGAGAGCCTAGCCCATTATATGGGTGGTGCCACCCCTGGGCTATTGTTATGTACATTATAAGAAAGCAGGCTGGGCATGGGCTAGGGGATCAAGCCAGTAAGAAGCATTTCTCCATGGCCTGTGTCTCAGCTTCTGCCTCCAGGTTCCTGTCCTGAGTTCCTAACTTGAGGAGCATCACTCACTCCCTGAGTGATGAACTGTGACCCAGGAGATGTAAGCTGAATAAATCCTTTCCTCCACAAGTTGGCGTCAGTAAGAGTGTTTTGTCAAAGCAACGGAACATCGAACTAGAACAGAAATTGGTGCCAGAGAGTGGGCTATTGCTGTGACAAACCTGACCTTAGTGTTTTGGGGAAGGATTGTGGAAGCGTTTGGAACTTTGGGCTAGAAAAATCATTGATTGCCTAAAGTTCATTGCTGTGGAATGTGGAACAGTTATGCTGAAAGAGTTGTGGACAAAGGAGGCCTGGCTTGTGAAGCTTCAAGGGGAAGCAGAGACCATGATGGCTGTTTGCATATTTTTGAATTGAGAATCTGTGGGTTTTGGTCAACTGGGGCTGAAGAATCAGCTGTAAGTAACAAGAGACCAGAACCGGAAGTGAAAATTTTGTTTAAATGGGACAACTGATGCTGGTCAGCTGGGGCTAAAATCAGCTCCAAGTAACAAGAGAACAGCATCATTATGGTCAAATCTTCTGGGAAGAATTTCTTCAGGGTAAGCACACGGAATCTATGTTCCGAAAGGGGTACTAGCTTCCATGTCAAGCCAGAAGCAGGACTTGGTAATGTGTAAGAGTCTCCTGTATGGTTCTGGTGTTGAAACGTGAAGGGATCACAGAGAGTAGGCAATGCTTGGCAATATGAGAGGTCAGGAAAGACCACTGGTGGAAGTGCACCTCTGTTTTAGTGAAGATCCCAGGATTGCAGGGGTCATGAGGAGAAGCTGAGGATTTGCACCAGAAGTCAAAAGAGACCATTGGTGAACGAAGATGCTGCTTCAGCTTCAGTGGAGAACCCAGCTTTTTGGAGATGCCAGGACCATGGGATGACCACCAAGAGCAGCAGTGAGTATAGAATGGAGTTGGTCTGGGCCTGTGAGATGAGCTGTCTGTGGTGTGGATGGTAGAGTCAGAGAAGTGGAGCTACCAAAACCCTTTTGAGCCCAGAAGATTGTGAGTGAATCCCAAACTTAGGTTTTGCTTAGGTGTCCCAATTCTTACCTATTTTTTTTTTAATTTTATTTATTTCTGTATGTGTATGAATGTACTGTCTGCATGCAAGTCTGTGCACCCGTGTCGTGCAATGCCGCGGAGTTCAGAAGACGGTCTCGGATTCCCCTGGAACTGGAGTTCTCCTGGAATTGGAGCTTCAGACGGTTCTCAGCCGCCATGTGGGTGCTGGGGATCGAACCTGGGTCCTCTGTAAGAGCGGTCGGAGCTCTTAACCGCTAGGCCATCTCTCCAGCCCCCCCAATTCTTACCTTTGAAATAAGATAGTACTTGTTTGGATTTTATAGGAGCCCACAATTAAGAGACTTTTAACAAACTGTGAACTCTTAAGTGCTTGCACTTTTTTTTTTTTTATTCTCAATGAGGAAATTGACTGTTTTGAGTAGAAGTCTTTTTAAGGACTGTGGGGCTTTTAAGGTTGTAGTGTCTTATGTTGTGATTAATGTTAACATCATACTTTGGGGACAAGAAATGGAAAGCTGATTGTTTAATAGTGTTGTGTTTTGTGTGTCAAGTTGGCAAGGAGTCAATTGTGCTCAATAGCTTTAGTGTCAACTTGTCACACTTGGATTGAGGGAGCCTCAGTTGGGGAATTGGTTCCATTGGACTGAACTGTGGTCATGTCTGTGCAGTATTGTCTTGATTACTGAGCAGTGTGGAAGGGCCCAGCCCACTATAGGTGGTGCCACCCCTGGGCTGTTGTTATGTATAGTATAAGAAAGCAGGCTGGGCATGGGCCAGGGGATCAAGCCAGTAAGAAGCATTCTTCCATGGCCTGTGCCTCAGCTTCTGCCTCCAGGTTCCTGCCCTGAGTTCCTAACTTGGGCTCCCTCAGTGATAAGAGATGAATAAACCCTTTCCTCCCCAAGTTGATGTCAGTCAGAACATTTTGTCATAGCAATGGAAAAGCGAACTAGAACAACATGTAATGAGTTATTGTTATATCCACAGAATAGTGCATCATTCTACTTATACCACAGAAATTTTTCTTGCACAGATGATGGCTAACACAGAGATCCATAACTAGTCATCATGCAGAGAATAAGAGATTGTGGAGTGCCTAGCCTTAAGTGGGACACCTATATCAAACTTTTGCATCCCAAGCAAGGCTCCATGATCCTTGGGGTAGAGGGGGCTGAAAGTTTGCAAGAGCATTAGGTGGTGGATGAATATAAGATGACTTAACAGCTTTAGGGAGAGGGAGAGTTAGCATTCTTTAAGTTGTGGTGCCAGGTAGATTGACCATGCTCTAGGAGATGGACCCATGAGTATTTAGGGAACAGAAATTGGATTTGATTAGCCTTTCAAAATAATAGAAGGCATGAAATAAAGAGTTAAGGATGTGGGAATGGGTCTGAGTAGAGGTGGGGGAGTGTCAAAAATGATCAAATTTATTGCATGAAATTCTCAAAGAATCAATAAAAATATTCTAAGCTATATACTATAATTTTAGTGGTGTGTATGGAAGAATAGTTTTGACTCATGATCTTACTAGCATCAAAACTATAATTCAGTTTCTAACTTCAATCTTTCTAGGAAGGAATTCTTGATAAAAATGAAGATCTTTATGAAATTAATAGAATAACCTATTATAGTAAATAAACTATATTGATTTTGATTCTTACTCTGAAGACAAGGAAACTGACTTGCCTATAAAGTAAATGAGGCACTTCTGATGAAGGTAAGAAAGCTAAAGTAGAACAAAATGGAAATACTTATTACAGTTGTTAATAAATATGTTAAAACAGATTTGAGATGGGAGGGTGGAGAATATTAACAGTTTATGATACCCTTTCCTGTTGATCATGATCTTTTTCATAAGATAAATAGTTCACTGCCAGTAGTGTGAACACCCACACATAATTCTTATTGTTATAAATCATCACACCCTACAGAATATTGCAAACACTTAAGGTCTAAAAATTTACAAGACTCACATCAAAAAACGTCTGCTCGCCTCCCACTCCCACAGTACTCTCTTGGGTATTAATATCTAAAGAGGCATAACAGATTTACAAAGAAGTAGGTGAGAGATGAGTAAGTTTGCAGGAGAAGCAAGTAGCTTCTTTTTAGAGAAATGAGGTAGATTTGAATCTTGCTTTCATAAAAATAGATATTTATTAAAAAGTATTATGTATTAACAATGAAATGAATTATGGACAGAAAAATGGGCAATAGCCAAACAGTTTTAAGTATTCATAAAGTGAGAAAGGATTCAGATCATGCCTGGATTTTTATTAGTGAAGAATAATGTCAGTATACCAGGTGTTTGAGGCTTGAAGATATTAAGAAATGGGACGTTGACAGCAAGAAATGTGTGGATAGATAGGCCCCAGGCAATAAGAGCCTAATTCTATTATTCTGCTAAATACACATAGCAAATCCTAACGATTTATTGTTATACCCATAGACTAATGCGTCATTCAACTCTTGGCATATGTATTATTAACATATGATGATTAGCAAAGAAACCCAAAACTGGAAAATATAAAGAGAATAAGAGACTACACAGTGATTACTCTGAATATGACACCTATAATAAAATTCTGCCCCGAAAGTCTGACTAATCATTGTGGAATAGGTGGTGGAAAGATTTTTATGAACCATAGGTGGTAGATGAGCACAAGGAGACAGATTTTTAGACAGCTGGGAAATTAATTATATGCACCCACAGAACTGGAGCCAGTATGCATTAATCCCATATAAGCTTAAGCAAAATCAATCCCCCACATAAATTTGGGGAAGTGGGTAAGAAATTCCTACCATACTCTGCCTGAGGAGCTGTAGGAAATTGATGGTTGCTTGGAATTGGGGAATCAGTCTCTTTTAAGGACAAGATTATTGGTAGATTAACTAGGTTCAAGTGGATGGACTCACATCAAAGGAAATTGGGGATACAATTTTGTTTTTAAATTTTATTTATTTATTTATTTATTTATTTTTTATGTGTATGAATGTACTGTCTGCATGTAAGTTTGTGCACTCGTGTCGTGCAATGCCACGGAGGTCAGAAGAGGACGTTGGATTCCCCTGTAACTGGAATTCAAGATGTTTCTCAGCCGTCATGTGGGTGCTGGGGATCGAACCCAGGTCCTCTGCAAGAGCAGTCGGTGCTCTTAACCGCTAGGCCATCTCTCCAGTCCCGAGGGGGGCACAAATTTGACTCCATCTCATTTCTCTCTCTCTCTCTCTCTCTCTCTCTCTCTCTATATATATATATCTATATATATATATATATATATTATATTTACATTTATAAAGAAATTAGATAGGTGTATGGGTAATGGAGAAGATCTAAACATTATGAAAGTATGTAGGAAATTTTCTAAATTTTAGTAACTAAGAAAAGAGACATTGAGAATTATGGTTTATTATTATTCTCCTATAACCATTTTAGAGAAAGCTCTAAGCCCACCTCCAGAGTTATCATTGTTATTTCAAATGGAAGAGTCATAATGTCATAAGTATTAGTCAGATCAAAACTAAAACAATTTACCCATGCAAATACCAAACCCTATAGTATCACTTGTGGGGCTCATAATGGAACTTTATGCACTCCAAAGATCTTGGGTAGCTCGACGCCACTCTGCTCACTTTTTTTTTTTTTTTTTTCTTTTTGAGACAGGGTCTCCGTTTAGTCCCAGCTGGCCTGGAGCTCACTTTGTAGACCATTCAGGCCTTGAATTCACAGAGATCCACCTGCTTCTGCCTCCCAAGTGCTAGGATTAAAGTTGTACACCACCACACCCCACTCCTCACTCTTTTAACTATTATACACAGTATCCCACAGGCTTACACTAACATTCTTCACAGGTTTTAGACTACTTTGGCAGCTATCCAATGGTCCTGGTATCTTTGAAACCAGGGTCTCATTAATGACTGATGCTTCACCTTCAACAATGGTCTCTCAGAGACCATTTGCAACAACTACAATTTTTCACATAGTGGCAAGCCTCAGTTGTTCTCCAAGACTCCTCAATCTTGCATCTTTCATGTCTTCAAAACCACAAAAATATGTGTGACACACACAACAGTGTCAAGTTCTGTACCTTCAGATGAAGACATTCTCCAGAGAACACGTTCCCAGTCAGTATCTTCCAAGGAAGAGAATAGCCCTTCAGCTTGTTCTTTCTCTTTCAAATGAACTCAGATCTCCATTAAGATGGAGCCTCTTATGGGTGCAGATTATCTCTCAGGACATCCTACTGTCCTAGTGCAGCATAGGAAGTTTTCTTTCAGCAGTGTGATCTCCAACTATCAAACTAACCTATCCATCCCCATCATTGCTAATGTTCTCCTCTTCTGAAATTTCCTCTGCCAAAAAAAAAAAAACCCCAGTTTATTATTAAATAACTTGATTTCCTCTTTCTCAGAATATAGGCAAGATAAAGGCACTTTTTAAGCTAATATGAATGGTCCCAGTTTACATTCTAACAAAGTTCTTCATCCTCTCTGAAACACAAACTGGTTCTTCATTGTTCATGTTATTATATGAATTCCTGTATGCCAGTCCTCTACGATAATGACACAAATGCACTACTTCCACTATTCAGTGTTCTTTAAACCCCAACATACCAGCACATCCATGCTCTTCTAACAGTTGGAAGCCATAAAAAGTCATATGGTCAGATCTAACATAGCTACAACCTCACTTCTGATATGATTTTCTATTTAATTTTATTTGTCTTACTGTGACAATGTATTACATCAGAAAGAACATTAGGGGAGAAATGGTTTATTTTAGTTTACAATTACAGGTTGCAGTCCATCACTTTGTGGAAGTCAGCAGCAGGAACTTGAGACATCTAGAGTCAAGAATTCTTAACTAGAGCAGTAAGAAAATAGAAGGAAATGAAGGGAAATAAACAGAAAAGATAAAGTAATACATTCTATACTAAAGACACTGAAGATTTCAAAAATAAACACAACAAAATAGCCATTTAGCCATTAACCACATTCAGAAAAATGCCAGAATATAAAATTGACATGCTAAAATTAGTAATCTTTCTATATACCAATGAGAAGCACACAGAAAATGAAATCAGTGACTCAATCCAATTCACAATACACACACACACACACACACACACACACACACACACTAATTTAAACCTAGTAATAGACATACCAAGATATCTAAATACCTCTTTAAGATACTGAAGAAAGAAATTGGGGAAGACCCCAGAAGATGGAAATACCTTCTACACTTATATATTAGACAAATACAGTAAAAATGACCACTCTAGAAAAATCAATCTACAGATTCAATGTAGCCTCAGTAATAATTCTACTGCCATTCATTACAGATAAGTAAAAAAATATTTAAAAATTTATAGAGAAGCACTAAAGACTAAAACAATCTTGATTAAAATGAATACTGCAGGAGGTATCATTGTATTTTGGTTTCAAGTTATATTTCAGGGGCATAATAATAAAAGAGCATTGACTAGAGCAAACACAGAGCTAAATCACATATAGATCAATGGAGTAAGGTAGAGGAGGCAGATGTAACCCTAAGATATTAAAACAAATGCTTCACAAAAAGGCAGCATCCTTAAAAAATGGTGCTGGGAAACTTGTATATAAAAATCTAGAAGAAAGTAACTAGATGCCTATCTCTCACCTTGTTCAAAATTCAGTACCAACTACTTCTACGTAATACATGATACTTTTTAAAACTCCTAGAGGAAAAATTGAGAAGTACACTTCAACATATAGTCATAGGTAATAATTTCCTAAGTAGGACTCAAGTAGAACAGGAAATAAGACAAACAATGGACTTACGGGATCTCATAAAATTGAAAAGCTTCTGCACAGCACAGGAAACTGTCCAGCAAGTGAAGAGGCTACTCACAGAATAGGAGGAAGCTTTTTCCACCCATACATCTGAGAGAATTAGTGTGTACAATATGCAAAGAATAAAAAAAACTAAGAAAACCAACAATTCAATTAAAAATGGGCATATGTTTTCAAAGAAGTAATGTGAATGGTCAGAACACTTTTAAAACAATTCGAAATCCTTAGTCATTAGAGAAATGCAAATGTAAACCACTTAAGATTCTATTTTTGCCCATGCTGATGTATATGTGGGAAAAGGTGAACCTTTATACACTTTTGGTAATAGTGCAAACTAATACAGCCACTTTGGAAATCAGTTCTATTTTTCTCAGAATACCCCAAAATAAAAATATTGTATGATCCAGGACATCATTCCTGGCCACATGCCCAAAAGACTTGTGGCCCTATGACAGAGACACCTGCACAAATATGCTCATTAATGCCCTATTCACAATACCTAGGAGATGGAGGCAGTCTAGATATTCAATAATTGATAAATGGATAGCAAAAATGTATTACATATACATAATGGAATAGTAATTAACAGTAAAGAAAAATGAAATTATAAAATTTTCAAGGAAGTGGATGAAATTGGGAAACATGATTCTTAAAGAAGTAACCCTGTCAGCCATCTCATATTTGACAAGGAGGCCAAGAAGACACAGTGTAGAAAGGACAACATCTTCAGCAAGTGGTGTTGGCAAAACTGTATCACCACTCGTAGAAGAATGATATTAAACTCCTACCTCTAGCCCTGTACAAAAGTCAACTCCAGATGGATTAAAGACCTCAATGTAAAACCCCAAACTCTGAAGGCAATAGAAAAAAAGTTGGCAGCAGACTACAAGACATAGGCCATCGGAACAAGATTCCTCGAATCCGACAAGCAGCCTGCGCACGAATTAGGTCAAACGATTAAACAATTGGGACTCATTAAACTCAAAAGCTTCTGTACATCAAAAGAAACAATCAAGGAAGTGAAGAGAAATCCCACAGAGTGGGAGGAAACCTTCACTGCAGATACATCTGACAAAGCATTGATTTCCAGAATATATAAACTACTCAAAAAACAAAGAAAACAAATGACCCACTCAATAGATGGAGCAAAGAACTGAACAGAGACTTCACAAGCGAGTAATTAGAGATGACATCACTAATCATTAAGGAAATGCAAATCAAAACCACTTTTAGTTATCATCTTACTCCAATAAGACTGGCTAGGATCAAGAAAACAAATGATACCAAGTGCTGGAGAGGTTGTGGGGAAAGAGGAACACTCATCCACTTCTGGTGGGAATGTAAACTCGTACAGCCACTATAGAAAGCAGTGTGGAGAACCCTTGGAAGACTTGAAATGAACTAGCCACAAGACCCAGCCATACCACTCCTTGACATGTACCCACAAGACTCATCTCACCACAGAGATACATGCACAGCCATGTTTATTTCAGCTCTCTTCACAATAGCAAGGAGCTGGAACCAACCCAAATGCCCCTCAACTGATGAGTGGATAGAGAAAATGTGGTACGTCTACTCAATGGAGCTCTATGCAGCAGTAAAGAAAGATGACATCATGAGCTTTGCAGGAAAATGGCTGGAGCTAGAAGACATCATGCTGAGTGAAGTAACACAGTCCCAGATAAACAAATGATGAATGGTATCCCTCATCTGTGGATGCTAGTGTCAATTACCTAGTTGTAAGTATTTCTTGTGCACAGCCCCTAGAGCTTTTGTCCAAGTAGTTGGGAGTAATGCATTTTGGAAACAACAACAAGAACAGAAAGGACTGCATCAGAGAACTGACTGAAATGGTGAACTCCTGCTCAAAACAGTCAACTTCCACATGGAGAAATTTGAGAAAGATTAAGAAAGAGATGAAAAGCATGAAATTGGCAGAACGCATGTGCTCTGGTTGGGTGGGGGGATAGGGTGGGGGACAGGGGTCTAGATTTAAATATAATAAAAAATATTTTACTTAATAAAAAAAGAAGTAACCCTGGTCCGAAAGTACAAGTACTGCATAATCTCTCTCATATGAGGATTCTACTTTCAACTCTTTAGTATGTCTAACATGGAGTGCCTGTACAAGCCAAGACAGACAGAAAAGGATGAGAGGAGGAGTTATATTAAGGGAGGGAGGATAGTGAATATAGGTAGAAAGAAATCAAGAAGGAATATATTATGAATAGAAAGTTATGTGCAGGGAGGAAAGCAGGATGTGGGGAGGATTAACCGGGATAACGTTCCCATAAATAAACTATCTCAAATGCATGACATGCCCATCTGTGCAATAGTAGCTTGACTTTTTGAGTGGTAATCAACTATCCTCTGAATGGAGGGGAAGGAGGGGCCAATGACTGTTGCTGTAAGCCTGGCTAACCCAGGTATGGGGAGATAGTAGTCCCTTCTAGGGAATGTATTTCTAACGTTAACTAAACTTCCATAGCAGCAAGTTGCCTTCTAAACACTTACACATATACCCATAGACAAAATGAGCTTGAATCTTAATCAGAGAATCCTTTTCCTACAATGAACTGCGATGAATGCAGATGCTCTTGATTGTCCAAGATGCAGGAAATAAGCAATGGATGTGTGCCCAGCCCTGTATAAGTCATTTGTTCTTTCCCCTCTAGGGTCCCTTGGACCACTAAGATGTGGAAGGAAGAATGTTACACCTGGAAGACTGTATGAAATTTTCATTAAATACCATTCCCTAGACTCAATAAATCTACTGCAATCATTAATCCACATCCATTAACAGCATTGGGCTCACACAAGACCAACCTTATGAATAATCAGTCAAGAAAGGGAGAGGGTCTCACTTGGTCGTACCCTTTATCTGGAATGTTGCCTATCAGTATACTCTTTGTGTTCCTGGGTCCAATTTCCAGACAGAAGAGGTTAGGCTGTTAATACAGGCTGTTAATATGAAATATCCTCTACTGCTCCTTGTGTTAAATATCTGCCTCCTTGGCTTTGCTCTTGTGAACAGTTTGCAGATTTAAGATGGTCATAATAGGATAGGTTAGGTCACTGGGAGCATCTCTGAGATCATGGCTAGTCTCTATTCTCCCCCTCCTTGATTTCTGTCAGATGTGAGGTGAATAACTTCCTGTTCCACTGGTTTCCACAACCATGTAACTGTCTCAGCATGTTACAGAATCAACAGAACCAGAAACAATGGATTGAAATTTCTGAAACCAGAAACTCCATTCATTATTTCAGAGAGCCAAGTTCTATTAAGCAATAGCATATAGAATGAGGTTTTCATAATGCCTAAAATGGTTGTCAGATGTGAGAAGGATCGAGACACAGCTTCACATCATGCTGCCATTAACAGCAGCTTGGGAGTTCTTTGCAGATTTCCAGTAAGGCAAAATCAGAATGTATGGATTCAAAAAAGAAAATAATTTTAAGGCATCCACCATGAAGCAGAATTGTGATTTATTAAAATAGAAAGGGAGGTTCTCAAGTAAAGAATATAGCATAACAGACAGCATGGATGTAGGCTTATAGGGTAGAGTTCCAATTATCTTAGCAGTGGATATATAGAGGATTTGGGTGGCTCTCCAGTTACAACTGTAAATGTCATGGATATACCATTTATCTTACTTTTCCTGGTGTTGACCTCATCGCAGGGATATGAAGATAGGAAGAGCTTGAATCAACTTGCCACACTCTGCTTACAATCAGAAAGCAGAGAGCTCTGAATGTATGCTGCTACTCAATGCCTTTCATCCACTCACATAGGCCATGGTGGATGGGTCTTCCTACCTCAGGAACACAATCAAGATAGTCCCCACAGGCATGTCCACAGATCCACCTTCCAGATGATCCTAGGTTCTGTAAAGCTGATGGCCCTAACCACTACACCCTCACCCAATTTTAAATGTTGATTAGTCTTTAGTTTACAAAAAGATTTAAAGTTAAAGTATCTCCTTTTATAGACAATGGTTTAAGGTAGATTTACTATGGGCACTATTTAAATTTAGGAAAGATAGGAGAGTGTTAGTGTAGTGACCCACCTCAAGATTGTCCATTTCTAGGCCATTTTATGAGCCCCCGTTGAACCCAGTGTTACAAGTTTAACATAAAATATAGGATTAGGAAAGTTTGACTTAGCTGGACTAAGGCAGGAGTTTGAGAACAAGTGGCCATGTACCTGGTAGCTTTTGCTAACTACAGATGTATAGCTTCGGTATCTTCTGCCTGGCTTGCTCCTAGAGAATTGCAAATGTTAGAGGGGCTTTCCACCCCTAAGCTTGGGAACTTAAACTTTTCACCCCTGGGTATGTATTTTTCTGTATAATCTCCTCCCCCAAACAGCTCAGGATTACACACCTGGGGTCAGTTGTCAAGTGTATAGTTGCCAGCTGGCTATAAAGAATTTATTTGGGCATTATTTTGTGCCTGAGTGGTCTTCTGAGGTGAGTATAACCTAATACACTAGAAACTCAAGGTTACATATTATTTGACCTTAGGCAAATTCAGTTTATTTGTTATTATTGACACTCTGTCTTTTTGAAAACATACTGTCTCCTGGGCAGTTTAGGCTTTAGCGATGGTATCTACTGTTTCCCACTTTAATAAACAGGAAAGGCTGAAAAGGTCATCAGACGAAGGGGCTCATTCCTATCTCATGCTTTCTTTTCCATGTCCTGATGATTTCTGTTTTCTTATCCTGTTTCATGGTGATTTTGCTCAGCACTGAGCTGCTGGGACTTAAGTCCTTGGAGGCAGCAGGCCTTTCCCTCTACTGTGATCTTGCCACTAAAACCTCTTCTTTTACACATGTAGGCATCTTTCTGTCACCAAATGCTAACTGTTGCAGGCCAAACTTGAACAAACTAATTATCTAAATCATATTTAGATGCCTATTAAGGAACAATTTTAGACAAACACATGGTTTTATAGAAAGAAAATAGAAAGTCCCTAGTTAAAAGGAAACAGTAGAGTTAATTTAGGCAAATAGAAATTATTGATACCAGAAGTATGGAAGGAAGGAAGGAAGGAAGGAAGGAAGGAAGGAAGGAAGGAAGGAAGGAAGGAAGGAAGGAAGGAAGGAAGGAAATACACAAATAAAAAATAAAGAAACAGAAGCAGGGGGAAAAAGGAGAAGGCAGAGGAAGGAGAATAGGAAGGAGGAGGAGAAGGAAAAGAAGGAGGTGAGAAAGAAAGAAGAAAGAAAAAAGGAAAGAAGGAAGGAAGGAAGGAAGGAAGGAAGGAAGGAAGGAAGGAAGGAAATGTCCTTGAACTGTCAAAGCCTGGGTCCTGATAAATCTAGCAAGCTGGCAAGACCTTCTTAATAAGCCATTTAAGGGCTGGAGAGATGGCCTAGCGGTTAAGAGCGCCGACCGCTCTTACAGAGGACCCAGGTTCGATCCCCAGCACCCACATGGCGGCCGAGAACCGTCTGAAGCTCCAATTCCAGGAGAACTCCAGTTCCAGAGGAATCCGAGACCCTCTTCTGACCTCCGCAGCGTTGCACGACACGGGTGCACAGACTTGCATGCAGACAGTACATTCATACACATATAAAAATAAATAAAATAAAATAAATAAAAAAGACTGAAAAATATGTACGAAACATAAAAATTCAATAAAAAGTTAAAAAAAATAAGCCATTTAAAGAGATGTGTATTATTGAAAATCAGAGGAAGGAATTTTTTTGTGTTTTTTTTGCTTGTTTTTTGTTGTCATTGTTTGTTTTTTTTTGAGACAGGGACTCCCTGTAGCTCCAGCTGTCTTGGAATTCACTCTGTAGACAAGGGCTGGCCTTGAACTCACAGAGATCTGCCTGATTTTGCCTCAATAGTGCTTGGATTAAAGGCATGCACCACCACCACGCTCTGCCTGATAAGGGAATTTTTATAGTGGGGCCTCATTAGGAAGAGGAACAAATAAAGAAGTTGAGTATTTCTCTTCCTGCCTACACTAGATCCATTATTGGGGTTTTGATATCATGTTTAGTGTTAAATATAGTGTTAAATATACAAATGTAAAATTAAATACTGGTTCAGGTGTAGTCTTACCCATCCCTGACCAGTCATTGTTTGTCTTTTGCAAGGTTCCCTAACACAATGTCAGAAGAATGTGAAATGTCTTCCTAGGAAAAAAGGTCCTCTTCTTTTAGGCTTCAGCCTTGTCCCTTTCTCAGAATGAGAGTCCTGGCATGCACTTTTCCTTTATATATCTGATCCTTCTTAGCTTTTAAAGCTTCAAAATAGTGTAAAATTAGAAGCCCGGGTAAAATCCTACTGTTTGGCTGTCTGAATCATTTTCCTGATTTTGAGAGCTTTGGTTATGCATCCTTGGGGATAACTTTATCATTTGCCATAGTTAATAATAGTTTTTGAGTTACTTTTTTTCACATTATGGGAATATAGTCATGGGCCATTCAATCATCCATGTTAAAGAAAAGTTCATTTTTTTTTCTTCTTTAAGCCTTCTATGCACAGAGTCTTGCTTGCTCTTGGTACTTATTTAGCACAGTAGTTTTCACTGAGTACTGGCAATAAAACATTGTGAAGTTTCAAATCATATTTTTGTTTACTAGTTATCAAATAATCTTAAATAAAAATATAAAATTAAATTATCAGATAAAAAGCAATTTTCAGAGCCCACATGATGGGACACAACTTTAATCACAGCACTTGGGATGTAGAAGCAGGAGGATTTCTGTGAATTTGAGGCTAACTTGGTCTACATAGTGAGCTCCAGGCTAGCCAGGGTTACATAGTAAGACACTGTCTCTGGAAACAAACCAAACAAGTCAGAAACAATTCTTAGTAAATAAAGCACTTGGGTTTTCTAACAAGTTATTTTTAAATTTTATGGTCTATTCATTTGCACATCTTTGATTTTATTTCCTAAAAGATTCATATTGACTTTAGTTATTTTGTATTAAATACCCACAAAATTAAAAAAAATATATTCTTTATGCATTTTTTACTTTGATTTTCATAAAAAGTTATTGAGATGACAATTTTTTTCCCAAACTTTTGGTCCTATATTCCATTATACCATTAATTTAAAATCATGAGTTGACTTATGTGGTTCTTATCTGCTCCAAATTAAGATTATTTCTTTCTTCCAACTTTAGGATTCAAATAGCAAAATATGGTAACAGGATGATATGAACTGCTACATCAGTGGGCAGTTTACAGTAAGTCTTATTTTTTTTCATATAAACCACTTGGATTAAGTTTAAGTTTGCCACATTTAAAGCCATCTTTACAGATTTCAAAAGCCAGCCAGCTCTTGTGTATAGGCAAGAAAGAGCATCTCACCCTCTCAGCAAGTGAAGTTCTTTTAGATAATCTTTAGAACAAGCTAATGCTCAAAAACCTGGTGGTGTGAGGGAAGAGACCCATGTTGGAAAGGGAGCAGAGGTTGTTTACTAAGGGAAGAACTGCCAGTATCAGGTGCAACACTCATCTAACAGTAGGAGTACTTGTTACATTAACAAGATTTACTGACAGACTCCATCTGTGTCTTCTCACCAAACAAGGTCACTCAGTCAGATACTACAGTGCCTAATGAGGAAAATGCCAAGTCTCTGGAGTGATAATGGAGGTTCACTCTGGCTTACGCCTCAGGCACTGGCAATATTTTTAGGTCTGGAAAATAAAATAAGGTACAGAAAAAGGTCATAATTTTTATTGAACTGATCCACCTTGAAAAATAACTGTGCATGCAAGTGAGTATCTTAACTATTTTCCCCTTTCCTGAAAGTCAAGTTTCCTTTTCTATTCTTCAAAATGGTCCTTGAGGGTTTGAATATCTTATTGAACACTAAACTTATGTGTATTATTGGGCTAAAGATCCTGTGACACAGCTTTTGTTGTTTTCTAACTAAAAAGGAATTATCTGGAAAATTCTAAGGGGGCAGATTGTTTTACACACACACACACACACACACACACACATGCATTACACACACACATTAGTTATTCCCTTGCATTAAAAGACCATACAAAAATATTCTGTGGTATTGTATATCTCAGCCATTGAATTTAAGACAGTGACTTTTAATAAATAGATTTTCACTGGAGCAAATGGTTATCATTCTAACCCTCAGTGCCTTTAATGGAAAAATAATAGATTTACAATAAAAAATAGTAGACATCACTTCCAATATAAATATCCTCCAAGCCTGCTTGCTATAACATGGCCCTAGATGCCCTCAAGAGAAAGACAAGTATACTGTTCCAAAATGTTGTACATATTGCAGTTTGATTCATGAGAACTACATTGTATTGGAACACAGAAAATACTTAGTCTGTTTTTATCTATCTCTGAAACTTACCTAAATGAGATCCAATAATTTATAATAATTTTATATTTTTAAATTTTTGAGCTATAAAGGTTCAGGATTCTTAATTAATTTAAAATTTACCATGAATTATAAATTTTCCTGATCTGCCAAGTCCTTCAAATTCTTTTATACTTCTCAAATCTAACTCCTTCATTAAAAATAATTTATAAGTGGATATGGGTGCAGGTACCTCTGATCCCAGTACTCAAAATATAGGCAAGAGGATCAGGAGTTCAGGATTATTTTCAGCCTCATAGCAAGTTTAAGGCAAGCCTGTGCTTTAGGAGACATTGTCATAAACAAAAAAATAATAATTTAATAAGCAACTACATCACAATATTATTGTCTTTGTACTTCTTTGATCTAATGTCAGCTCTGGTTCTAAGATCATTTTATGCATCATCTCTTTTTTAATCTCATAGTCATCTTAAGAAGGAACAGCTAATAAGATCCCTTCTATATGTACAATTTCACCGTGGTATTAAAGATTAAATAACTTAGACTGTCAAGATTGTTCAGTGGGTAATGGCACTAGTAGCCAAGATGAGGAAATGAGTTCAACTTCTAGAAGCCATATAATGGAAGGAGAAGGACAAGGCCAACAAATTGTGCTCTGTCCTCCATACCTGTGCACACATAGAAACACACACACACACACACACGTACTTGCATAAGCATACATTCACAAACACAAGACACAGACACAGACACATACACATATAATCACAGACATACACTAAACACTTGCAAACATTAAATAACTGTCTAAAGCTACTTCACTAGAAGATATAAAGCCAAAATTGGTGATCAAACTATGTAATTTTTATTTTATGTGTATAAGTATTTTACAGCCATAATTGTAAGTGCACCCAGGTGTGCCTGGTGATGATGGAAGGCAGAAGGGGGCATGACATCTCCTGGAGTTTGAATTACTGGAGATACCATACATTGGCTTTCATGTGAGTGCTGGGAACAGAACCTGGGTCCTCTGGAAAAACAATGTGTTCTTAACTGTTGATACACCTTTCCATCCCCAAACCATGTAATTTTATTCTACTGCCTTTTATTTAAAACTTCAAAACCAAGCCATAAAATTATTTAGTATTGATTTGGGCCATAATAATAATTTTAATGTGTTCAGAGACTATATACTATTTGTGTGTGTGTGTATGTAACATATTAATACATATATTTTTGAAAACCAGGGAATATTTAAGATAATTATAACAAGTAAGTATAAAATTGAATAAAATTCTAAAAGAGTAGAACTAGACAATATTGCAGTTATTTTTATTAGATAAAACTGAAAAGTATATCCAATTAAGTTGGAATGCAGATAATTTAGATATGTTTTCTATGAGTTTCTCTGTGAACCTATTAAAAATTATCAGTAGATTTTATGCAGTGAGAAGTAAAATATAGTCAAAGAATATCACTAAGGGTAAGCTTGATCAGCTGAGTAAAAAAAATTATTTTTACAATAGACCTACCACTTATTTTCAGACTTTGTAATTACTGTATATGGGTGGAAGGTATGTATTCATATTTTAGAGTAATATAATATTAAAGGGGGAAAATATGAATTCCTAAACATATTTTGGAATTAACATACAGTTAATTATGACTCAGGGGTCATAATTTTGATGCATATGTGATGATTATATAGGCATTTGTTGGAGCAATACAAAGGGGAG
Organism: Rhizomys pruinosus; assembly: GCA_009823505.1. Lineage (NCBI taxonomy): Eukaryota > Metazoa > Chordata > Mammalia > Rodentia > Spalacidae > Rhizomys > Rhizomys pruinosus. The sequence goes on from VZQC01010078.1 coordinate 119,134, forward strand.
AGAACAACAACAAAATAAAGACTGGGTTAGGGAACTGACTGATATGGTTAAACTCTGCCCAAAACAACAAAACTCTGGAGGGAAAACCATTGGAAAGACTGAAAGAAAGATGCAAGACATGTATAGCAGAAGGCATGAACAGGGGTGGGATGGGAGCAGGGAGAGGGGAATGTGTCTAAATTGGACTGAAAGATAATGAATGAAATACACAATTCATCAATAAAAGTATTAAAATATATGTTTTTATTTTATTGTTGAAGGAGATGAGAAAATCAGGGGGAAAACAACAAAATCATTTGTTCTACATAGGTCAACAAATAATAAGATGCCCATAGAATGAGCTTAGCATCCTGCGTGAGATTTCATCTGTAACTGGAATATATTCCATCAATAGGTAGTATTCATTTGCAGGGAAACTGAGGTCACCTGAAGGCTAAGCAGAAGAAAATATAGATATGAGGGTGTTGAGAAGAGGCCATGAGAACAAGACTGTAGCAGAAGTTTGACTCCATCTAGACTGGAGATTGACGAGTGGAATACTACACCTGTTTCTATTGGAAGTCCATGACCAGAGACATGAAAAGTATTAAAGCACACATGTACCTGGCCATCCGAAATAAGTTCTTTGTGGTTTTTTTGTTTGTTTGTTTGTTGTTTTGTTTTTTGAATTTAGGCCCACTAACTGAACTCTGTTTGAATTTCTTGATTGAAGCACACACAAATATGCTCTTTTATTTACCTTTCATGAGAAATCACACTTGGCACAGTCATAAGCCTTTTGTCAAACCTGTAGTTACTTAACACAGGAATGTCCACTTGCTGAGTGATAAATTCTGACTAGTGTGTGTCCTTATTTCTTTAGCATCTTATTTTATTTCAGCTTTATTTGCTGTTACAGTTTTTAATATATTTGAAGGAGTGTTTGCTTGCATGTATGTAACTGCACTAAATGTATATAAGTGTGCCACTTGCACACAGTACATGAAGAGGCCAAAAGAGGTAATCAGATATCTAGGAACTGAAGTTGCAAACGCTGTCAACTGCCATATCAGTGTATCAGTGCTGAGAACTGAAGCCATGTCTTATGAAAGTGAATGAAATGCTCTTAACTGATGAACCTTATCTCCATCAGAGATTCCCATTTTGACCCTGCACCTTATTCCATTCTTAGTGCCCTCAAATTTCCTGATACAATAATATATCATAATTTTCCCCAGTGCTGCTATCCTCACAGGTGTTGTAGTACATTTACCTACAAGAGTAACTGTTTCTGGAATATGCCGTTCATTCCAAGCTCCCATTAGGCCTTAGTATCAAAAAGTGCAGTCTTCGTTTTATTTATGATAATTAAACTCTCTGACATTTGCTCCATTACAACAATCTTTAAAATGTAAGGCCAGCATGGGTGAGTGATTATGCAGTGAGTTACAAAAAAAAACAAAAAAAAAAAAAAACAAAAAAAAAAAAGAAAGACATGAAAGTAGAAAAAGGTCTTAGGAAGAAGAAAAGAACTAGAAGCATGGGGATAAAGATGAGATAGCATGATGGGTTAGAAATGGATGAAAAAAATATATATGAATCTTTTAAAAATAATTAAATAAATAAGACCAATTTTTCTCCACAACACATTTAACACAATTGCATTGTTCACAGCATGCTGTCACAATGAGTTTTCAGGTGCCTCTGACTATTAAGATGGACACTGAAAGAGATAAAAAAAGAAATAAATGCTAAGCTATTTCATTCACTTGTCATTGTCCCCAAGTGTTTTATTTTATTTAAGTTTTCATGCTAGTACTTCACACAGTCAGTTAAAGTTTGATAAGTGAATCAATTGCCAAAAGAAGCAAGAAAAAATATAGGACAAATATATATTCTTTCCTGTTTCTGTGCCTTTCTGATTTGACCATGCCTTTCGAAAATGAAGCATTCACACCCTGATGGCTCAGAAGTTATTAAATTTTTATAGAGCTCAAGGTGAAAGAATGCCCAGTCCTATGTATAGTTTGTTATTTTTCTTTTGTCACAAACTATTTCAAATTTAATGAAGGTATTCCTTTATAAAATGATCCTTCACCAGGTGAAATGGTTAATACATAATACACAAATGCTCTAACATCCACATAGAATACAAGTATAAAATATTTAGGGATCATATTTTGATTTTTAAATGTGAAGGTTACTTGTTCACTGGACTTCTCAGCTTCATTAAATATGTCACTATCACTTCAATTTTTCCCACTAACTTTAAGATCACCACATTAATTAAGAAATGTTTATCTCATACAAGAAGTGATCCCAAATTTGTGACCATAACCAGATAGTATCATAAAAAGTTCTTAGGGCCAACTTGACTTCCATAATATTTTCGGTGTTAGTCTAACACAGTCTGACTTGCTATTTCTTGTGAGAACTATGAGTTCTGAGATATTTCCCCAATCTTTTTCAGTAAACATTTATTGGAAAACTAGTAGTCTAGAAAACAAATATTTTACAGGATTCCTTCCTATAAATTGAAACATAATAGAGAAAGGGAGATACATGTCTGAGGTTTGTATTGTATTCATACAATAGATATTTCAGAGTAAATCAGTCAGAAAATCTACTATTTACAGAAATAAAGATATGAAAATTTTGTTGGATATATTCATTATAAAATCTAACTCATAATTAACATATTACTATTTATTATCATTTTTTTCAGATCCACTATTAATTTATAGTTGGAAATCTCCTAATATTTCATAATAGTTTTGTTTTTTTCCAAAGTAGCTATTTATGGGTCTAGAGAGATGGCTCAGTGGTTAAGAATACTGGCTGATCTTGCAGAGGACTGTGCTTCAATTTCTGGTACCCACGTGGTGGCTATCAACAATCCATAAGTCCAGTTCCAAGGGAATCTGACATCCTCTCTGACTTCCGTGGAGCTTGCATGACAGGGGTGTACAAAATGCAGGTAATATACTCGTAAGCAAATAAAAATAATAAATAAATGCTTTGAAAATTATTTTATTTATTACTTTTATTTTATGTGTATGAAGGAATTTTCTGCATGTATGTAAGTGCAAGACAGAAGAGGGCATCAGATCCCCTACATCTGGAATTACAGTGTCAGACACCAGTGGGTGATGGGATCCAAAACCCCACATCATCTGCAGGAGTAGCAGACAGTGCTCTCAACCACTGAGCCAACTCTCCAATGCCAAAATCAAGAGCATTTTATCAATTTATAAAATACATGTTTTGACTTTCCAAGGTTGTCATACAAATTATATTTTAATTACATCTAGATATATTTATAGGTCACTTGTAAATCACTTAAATTTAATTTAAAAGTGATACCACTTTTCGTCTGTCTTGTATTTTAGGAAGCATTTTACATGAGTTAGGTTTTTTTTTCTTTTCTCTTTTTTTATTGATGTTTTCTGTATGTCAGACATCGTTTTTCAATTCAGTACAGGCATATTCCCTTTTCCCATCCCCCTACCCCACCCCACCTCAGATCATGCATTCTTCAATGATTGGCCTGCATCTTTCTCTCAGTCTTTTTTTATGCCTAGGAATTCACATTTTCCTCCATTAATTTTATATTACTCTAAAATATGGATACATACTTGCAACCCATATACAGAAATTACAGAGTCTGAAAATAATTGGTGGGTGGGTTTTAAAGCCCATTTAGAGATTCATATTATAACAGCATAGTTGCTTTCAGATAAACAGAAATATAACAATAATATTACACATCTTGCCTTTCATCTGGGGGATTTGTTGTTAGCATCCACAAATAGGGGAAAGCATTCTCCATTTGTCTTTCTGGGACTATGATACTTCACTCAGCACAATGGCTTTGAGCTCCATCCATTTACCTGCAAAGTTCATAATACCAACATTTGTTACCACTGAATAGTACTCTATTGTGTAGATGTACCACATTTTTTGGCATTTGGGTTGGATCCGGCTCTTCTCTATTGAGAAAAGAACTGCAGTAAATAAAGATGTGCATGTATCTTTGCAGTAAGATGAGTCTTTGGGTATATACCCAGGAGTGGTATAACTGGGTCAAGTACTAGGCTCATTCCAAGTCTTTTAAGGGTTCTCCACACTGCTTTCCATAGTGGTTGTACAAGTTTACATTCCCACCAACAGTAGATGCATGTTCTCCTCTCCCCACAACCTCTTCACCATCTTTTGTCTTTTGTTTTCTTGATCTTAGCTAGACGTATTGAACTGAAATGATATCTGAGAGTGGTTTTAATTTGCATTTCCTTAATTATTAATGATGCTGAACACTTTTTAAGATGTTTCTCAGCCATCTTTAATTTCTCACTGGTGAAGTATCTGTTCAGTTTTTTACTTCATATTCTGAGTAGGTCATTTGTCTTCTTAGTTCTTTGTTTTTTGAGTAGTTTATATATTCTTGACATTAATGCTCTGTCAATCATTGGTAAAGATTTCCTCCCACTCTGTGGGTTTTCTCTTCACCTCCTTAATTGCTTCTGTACAGAAGCTTTTTTTTTTCTGGTCTTTTCAAGACAGTTTCTCCATGTAGCCCCAGCTGTCCCAAAACTTACTCTGTAGACCAAGCTGGCCTTGAACTCAAAAAGATCTGCTTGCCTCTGCCTCCCAAGTGCTAGGATTAAAGGCATGCACCACCACTCCCGGCCAGAAGCTTTTTAAGTTTTATGAGATCCCATTTGTCAATTGTTGACTTTACTTCCTGTGCAGCTGTTGTCTGACTTGGAAAGTCTTTTCCTGCAATATGTCTTGTCGGTTGTTGCCAACTTTTTCTTCTATCACTTTCAGGGTTTCAGGCTTCAAATTGAGATCTTGGATCCACTTGGAGTTGATTTTTATACAGGGTGAGAGGTAGGGGTTTAATTTTGTTCTTCTACATGTGATGATCCAATTTTGCCATTACCATTTGCTGAAGATGCTATCTTTCCTCCATTGAGGGTTTTTTGCCCCTTTGTTTAGTATGAGGTGGCTGAAACTTTATGAGCTCAAGTTTGGATCTTCAATTTTGTTCCATTGGTCAACAGGTCTGTTTTTGTGCCTGTACCAGGCTGTATTTATGATTATGACCCTGTAATATAGTTTGAAGTCTGGTAGGGCAATCAATCCCCCACCTGTATTGCATTTTTCGCTCAGGGTTGCTTTATCTATTGGGGGTCTTTTCTTTTTCCCAAATCTGTGAAGAAGCTCATAAGGATTTTGATTGGGATTGCATTGAATCTGTATATCAATTTGGGTAAAACAGACATTTTTACTATATTAATTTTCCCAATCCATGATCATGGGAGGTCTTTCCATTCATTTTCAATCTCCTTCTTCAGGGGTTTAAAATTTTTGTTGTAGAGGTCTTTGGGGTCTTTGGTTAGGTTTGTTTTCAGGTATCGTATTGTTTTTGATGCTATTGTGAGTGGGAAGGTCCTTTTATATTCCTTCTCCACTTGTTTATTGTGGGTGTAAAGAACAGCTACTAATTTTTCTAGGTTAATTTTGTAGCCAGACATAACTAAAACTGTTAATCATTTCTAGAAGTTTTCTGGTGGCGTTTTTAGCATCCCTCAGTTAAACTATCATATCATCTGCAAAAAGGGTTAGCCTAACTTCTTTTCTGATTAGTACCCCTTTAATTTCCTTCTCTCGCCTTATTGCCTGCCCTATCACGTGTTTCAAGAACTATGTTGAAGAGGAGTGGAGGTAAGGGGCAGCCTTGCCGGGTTCCCACCTTTAAGGGAAATGGCTCCATTTCTCCATTTAGGATGATGTTGGCAGGGGGTTTGATATATATGCCTTTGATCATGTTGAGGAATGTTCCTTTCAGTACTATTCCTTCTAGGACTTTAAATATGAAGGAATGCTGGATCTTGACAAAGGTTTTTTTTTTTTTTTTCTGCATCAGTTGAGATGATGGTGTGGTTTTTGTCTTTCAGTCCATTTGTGTGTTTTATTGTCAGTTGTTTCTATCATCTGTTGGTCCTTTAATCACACTTGGCCACAATTGACATGATGTTTTTCCCTCCTAGAGCCAGGTTGGCAGCTTCAGGAGGCTGGAAGATTCAGGGATGTTTCCTGCCAGTAGGCTAACAGTTCCTAAGCTTAGCTTTGGCAAGGACAGGGGAAGGAACCACAGAAAGTTACCCAATAGGAAGTGAAAGACAGACAGGGACTCAGAGAAAGTCTGGGAGATAAACTCAATTTTATTCATGCCAGCAGTGTTTTTATATACTAAAGGCTACTGTGCTCTGGGCAAGGATGTGGGAGACATGCAGAAGAGAAGGGAAAGCCACCTTGGCTCCTACCTGGCGGGGGGAGCTGCTGAGCTCCGGTTTGTGCAACTGATAACCTAGAGGTGTGACATTTTGCTCAATACCTCAAGGAAAGGGGCCATCCAGTTCTGGAACTTTGCAGAGATAGGCAAGACAGGAAAAGACACTGTAATATCCTGACCTTATGGAGCTATAGATAACTCACAGAGACAACTGAATGTCTATACAGATATCAGATAACGCTTGGAGGTTCTGTGGGACAGGTTTTACAGGTCCTTACCTTGAGCCAGACAAAGTTTCATTCCTACAGCTCCTCCTTTGTTGTTTTTTTTTTAACTTAAATGGAGCAGTAATGTCCTCCACAGATTTATTGGGATGGCCTGATATTGGACTAAAACATCAAAGTTATAACCCAAAACTGGCTTTTGACAAACCAGAAAGTCAAATTTTTGAGGTGAGAATTAGTTTTAACGAAAAAGGATAACCCTGGTGGCCTAGGGAATCTTAGGTTGCAGGTAATAGAGCTTTTGTTAAAAAGATCTTTTTCTGAGCACAGAGGCAGCAAAAGGCTATAGGCCAGTTGCTACAACTCTCAAGTGCATTTACACATGTTGATTTAAACATAGAAACTGATGCCAGTGCTTATCAAACTGACCATAAGAGATGCAAAGAGACCCATTGAGTATGTCACTTTGCCCTTTTAGTGGTGGAACTCTAAAATGACAAAGCAAAAGTAGCATAAGTAATACCTATTCTCCATTAAAACATACAGGTATGTGAGTGACTAGTCTCTAAAATAAAATTGGTTGTCCTACACATAAAGAAATACAAAGACATACAGGTATGTTAATGACATTGTCTCTAAAAATAATATTGTTTGTCCTACACATAAAGACATACAAAGATATACAGTTATGTGAATGACATTGTTTCTAAAAATAATATTGCTTGTCCTACACAGAAAGACATACAAAGACATACAGGTTTGCAGAATGACATCACTTCTAAGAGTAACATTCCTTATCTTATACATGAAAACATACAGAAATTACTTGATATACCTTTTAACATAGATGGTGTTTTCTACTTGCAACTACAAAGTCCCAAGCCTGGCCAGAGAGATCTGTATATGTAACTACACTGATGGGACAAAGTTTGGCCAAAATTGTCTCCTGTAGGTTTTTACTTTAGCCAGCAGTTTCCAGGCTTTATCTTTTTTGGTGGGGGGGGCAGATGAGAAAACGTAGTAAGCTATTTCTGTTGTTGAAGATAGCACCCAGGTTGTCTCAGTCTTTATCCAGCAGGAGGTTGCCTACTCAGCTCTGGCTATTAGTTTCTCCGGAGGTGTGGATTATGCCTGGAGGCAAAGCAAAAACGTGGCTGCAGATGGCTTATCTCAGAACTGTAATCTTGAGTTTCAGAGGGGCTTTTTTTGCAATTTTACTGGTGGAATATGAATAGTAAGAGCATAGACAATTAAGTAAATATTATTTACTATACTAGGTTGTGCTGCTGGTATAGAACAGGTGATTAGAGATATTCAAATACTATAAAGACCAAATCAGAGAACTAAAGGGGGAGAATGAAAAACTCATGAAGGAACTAGAAGGAAAGAATGGTAAACTGGGTAAAGAACTAAAAGGAGAGATCAGAAAACTGAGAAAAGAACTAGAGGAAGAGAAATACAAACTCCAAAGAGAACCAGAGGAAGAGAAATACAAACTCTAAAAAGAACTAGAGAGAGAGAGAGAATGACAACCTCCAAAAAGAACTAGAGAGAGAGAATGACAAACTCCTGAAGGAAGTGGAAACATTGAAAAGATATCAGGCTGAAAGGAAAAAAGAAACTGACCAGCAAAGCCAGGAGCTACATGAAGAGAATGAAAAGCTCCTAAAGAAAGTGAAAATACTGAAGAAATCACGGGAGGAAATAAAAAAGGAAATTGAACATTCACCCAATCAGCAGGAAAGGATGGGAAAGAGCATCAGAAACAGAACAGATGAAGCAGAAAAAAGAATATCAGACCTACCGGATAACATAGCACAGCTAGAAACCTCAAGTAAAGATTATAAAACATTTTTAAAAACACAAGAGTGGAACAACTAGGGAATGTAGGACACTATGAAAAGAACAAACTTCCACATAATAAGGAGAGAGGAAGGAGAAGAATCCCAAGAGAATGGTATTTAAGAGATCTTCAACAGAACAATAGAAAAAAAAATACTTCCCCAAACTGAAAAAAGACAAACCCATAGAAATACAAGAAGCACATAGAACACCAAATAGACAAGACCAGAAAAGAATTTCCCCATGTCATATAATCTTTAAAACACTAGATGCTCAAAACAAGTGAAAAATACTAAAAGCAGCAAGAGAAAAACAAGTTACATATAAGGGGATACCCATTAGTATCACACCTGACTTCTTAGTGCAAACTATGAAAGCCAGAAGAATATGGACCAAAGTATTCCCAGTGCTAAATAACTTTAGATGCCAACCCAGATTACTATACCCAGAAAAACTGTCAATCATAGTTGAAGGAGAAAGAATAATATTTCATGACATATACAAAATGAAAGAACACATGTCAAAAAAACCAACACTCAGAAAATACTGGAAGCAATCCAAAGAACAGAGGAAAGAAACAACTATCCTTAAGCAACCCAAGAAAGAAATTACCAAAAGCATAACAGAGTAAATAAATACCTAGACCAAGAATGCAAAATAAGTTGAAAGAAGTAACACACATCTCACAATAATAACTTTAAATGTTAATAGCCTAAACTCCCCAATCAAAAGACATATACTGGGAAAATGGATTAGGAAACAGAATCCATCTATATGCTGCCTCTAAGAAACCCATCTCATTCTCAAGGACAGACACCACCTTAGAGTGAAAGGATGGAAAAAAATATTCCAAGAAAATGGCAGCAAAAAGCAAGCAGGATTGGCTATTCTAATATCAGACAAAATAGACCTCAGATTAAAATTAATCAAAAAAGATAAAGAGGACCATTATATCCTTATCAATGGAAAAATTAACCAAGAAGTTTTCACAATCTTAAATATTTATGCACCAAACCATGGTGCACCAAACTTTATAAACATAAACCTTCAGGACCTCAAGACACAGATTAATCCCAGCACGCTAATAGGGAGGGACTTCAATACTCCACTGAGCCACATGGATAGGTCAACTGTACAAAAAATAAACAGAGAGACATTAAAACTGAACAATACAATACACCAAATGGACCTCACTGATATATACATTTTATTCCATTCAAACACCAGAGAATATACCATCTACTCAGCACCCCATGGAATATTCTCCAAAATCAACCACATACTGGAACACAAAAGAAACCTCAACAAATACAAAAGGATTGAAACTGTTCCATTCATTCTATAAGATCACAGTGCAGTAAAGCACAATATTAACACCAGGGTAAGCCCTACTAACTATAAGAACACATAGAGACTAAACAGCACAATCCTGAACAATGAGTGGATCAGAGAAGAAATAAAGAATGAAATTAAAACATTCCTGGAACTAGATGAAAATTACAATACAATACAACAAAACATGTGGGATACATTAAGTCAGTCTTAAGAGGGAAATTTATAGCCCTAGTGCCCACGTTAAAAAAACAGAAAGAGAACAAATAAACAAACTAGCACTGAAGCTAAAAACACTTGAAAGACAACAACAAATGAACCCTAAACCCAACAGACAGAAAGAAATAACAAAAATTAGAGCAGAAATTAATGAAATAGAAACAAAGAAAACAATACACACACAAAAAAATCAATGAATCCAAAAGCTGGTTCTTTGAGAAGATAAACAAAATAGAACTCTAGGTCAGTTAACCAAAAGAAAGAAAGAGGAACTCAAAATCAATAGCATCTGTGATGAAAGGGGAAACTTCAAAACAGATAAAGAAAAGATCCAGACAATCTTAAAAGAATACTTCAAAAACCTATACTCTACTAAATTTGAAAATCTAAGAGAAATGGTTGAATATCTGAAATCCTGGGATTTGCCAAAGCTTAACCAAGAAGAGACTGACAGCTTAAACTGACCCATAACATTTGAGGAAATTGAAGATGTAATAAAAAGCCTACCAACCATAAAATTCCCCAGCCCAGGTGGTTACACGGCAGAATTCTAAAATTCATTTATAGAGGTTTTACAATCATTGCTACTCAAACTTTTCAGAAGGATACAGACAGAGAAAAATATCCCAAACTCCTCCTATGAAGCCAGCATCACTCTAATACTAAAACCAGGCAAAGACACAAATGAGAAAGAAAACCATAGACCCATATCATTAATGAACATAGATGTAAAAATTCTCAACAAAGTAATTGCAAATCGCATACAGACCCACATCAAAAAGATCATCCATCATGACCAGGTTGGTTTCATACCAGAGATGTAGGGATGGTTCAACATATGTAAATCAATAAATATCATAAAACACATAAATGGGCTGAAAGACAAAATCCATAAAATTATCTCAATTGATGCAGAGAAAGCTTTCAACAAAATCCAGCAACCTTTCATGGTTAAAGTCCTAGAGGGAATTGGACTGGAGGGATCAAGCCTCAATGTAATCAAAGCCATATACAAGAAACCAACAGCTAACATCATCCTAAATGGAGAAAAATTGGAAGCATTCCCCTTAAAGTCAGGAACGTAGCAAGGCTGTCCACTAACACCACTGCTCTTCAATAAAGTGTTTGAAATAATGTGAGAAAGTGAAATTAAAGGAGTACTACTTGGAAAAGAGGAAGTAAAACTATCCCTTTTTGCAGATGATATGACAGTTTACCTAAGGGATGCTAAAAACTCCACCAGGAAACTCTTAGAAATGATCAAAAGCTTCAGTAAAGTGGCATACAAAATAAACCTAGAAAAATAGTAGCCTTTCTTTACACCAACAATAAGAAACTGGAGAAGGAATATAAGGGGACCTTCGCAATCACAATAGCCTCGAAAAAATTAAAATACCTAGGAATAAACCTAAACAAAGACAACAAAGAACTCCAACAAAAATTTTAAAACCCTGAAGAAGGAAACTGAAAATGACATCAAAACATGGAACGATCTCCCATGCTCATGGATTGGAAAAATTCATATAGCAAAAATATCCATTCTACTCAAATTAATATACAGATTCAATGCAATCCCAATTAAAATCCCCATGAGTTTTTTCACAGACTTATAACTTCAGCAACCTCATATTTCACAAAGTGGCCAAAAAACCTCAATGGAGGATAGACAGCATCTTCAGCAAATGATGTTGGCAAAACTGGATCACCATTTGTAGAAGAACAAAATTAAACCCCTACCTCTCACCCTGTACAAAAATAAACTCCAAGTGGAACAAAGAATCTCAACCTGAAACCCTGGAGGTGATAGAAGAAAAAGTCAGCAGCAACCTACAGAACATAGGTGTAGGAAAAGACTTTCTAAATCAAACAGCAGCTGCACAGGAATTAAGGACAACAGCTGACAAATGGGACCTCATGAAACTCAAAAGCTTTTATACAGCTAAAGAAACAATCAAGGAAGTGAAGAGAAAACCCACAGAGTGGGAGAAAACCTTCACCACTGATACATCTGACAACGTATTAACATCCAGAGTATATAAGCTACTTAAAAACAAAGAAGAAAACAAATGAACTACTCAAAAGATGGAGTAAAGAGATAAACAGAGACTTCACCAGTAAGGAAGTAAAGATGGTTGAGAAACATCTTAAAAAGTGTTCAACATCATTAATAATTATGGAAATGCAAATTAAAACCACACTAACTTATCATCTCACTCTAATAAGACTAGCCAAGATCAAGAAAAGAAAACACACCAAATGCTGGAGAGTGTGTGAGGAAAGGGGAACACTCATCCACTGTTGGTGGGAATATAAACTGGTACAACCACTGTGGAAAGCAGTGTGGAGAACCCTTAAAAAACTCAAAATGAGCCTACCACCTGACCCAGCTATACCATTCCTGGGTATATACCCACGAGATGCATCCTACTGCAAAGATACATGCACAGCTATCTTTATTGCAGCTCTTTTCATAATAGCAAAGAGCTGTATCCAACCCAAATGCCCCTCAACAGATGACTGGATAACAAAAATGTGGTACATTTAGAGAATGGAGTTCTATGCAGCAGTAAAGAAAGATGACACCATGACCTTTGCTGGTATATGGATGGAACTCGAAGCAATTATACTAAGTGAAGTAACACAGTCCCAGAAAAAAAAAAAAAAAAAAAAAGGTGAATGGTTTCCCTCATTTGTGGATGCTAACACCAAATCCTCAGTTGTCAGGCAAACTGAGTAACTTTATTATTACATTTCATTGTGTGTGAAACAACTGTGCTATTCCAATGTGAACCTTTAATTGGGCTCTAGAGTTGCCCTACCACTTATAATCACACATTGTAATTAACATATATGGGTGGAAGACAGGTAGTCATATTCTTAAAAAAAAAAAAGAGAGAATGTAAAGTTACACATCTTATATCTGCATGCAAATTTACTGTTAAAATACAAAACTCTAAATGTACTTAGGAATCTATAGTTTATTTTCAGAATTTTTAATTTTGACTTATGTATGGAATGTATATATGCATATTTTGGAATAATGTAAAATAAAAAAAAGAAAGAAATAAATAAAATAAAACTTAAAGAAATACCACTCTTTTTAACTTAAAAAAAATTTTTTTTAATTTTATTTATTTCTGTATGTGTATGAATGTACTGACTGCATGCAAGTTTGTGCACCCATGTCGTGCAATGCCGTGGAGGTCAGAAGAGGGTGTCGGACTCCCCTGGAACTGGAGTTCTCCTGGAATTGGAGTTTCAGACGGTTCTCGGCCGCCATGTGAGTGCTGGGGATCGAACCCGGGTCCTCTGTAAGAGTGGTTGGCACTCTTAACTGCTAGGCCATCTCTCCAGCCCAGAAATACCACTTTTTAATATAACTGTAGATAGGAAATACCTCATTTATCATTTCAGTAGATAAATGGATGAAGGCTTATTAATGTTCTTTTTAAGATTAACATTGATTAGCCCTTTAATTTTGATAAACAGTATAATATATTTGTTTAGTACTTGAAATTATCCTTGGCCCATTTTTAGCCCTGATAGATTTATTGGGCCTGATTTTTAGCTTAATAAAAGACAGCTGTAGCCGGGCGTGGTGGCGCATGCCTTTAATCTTAGCACTCGGGAGGCAGAGGCAGGCAGATCTTTCTGAGTTCAAGGCCAGCCTGGTCTACAGAGTGAGTTCCAGGACAGCTGGGGCTACAAGGAGACCCTGTCTTGACAAGACCAAAATAAATAAATAAATAAATAAATAAATAAATAAATAAATAATAAAATAAAAGACAGCTGTAATATTTTTTGATCCCTAGAGGGATCATTCCTCAATGTAATCAAAGCCATATACAGGAAACCCACAGCCAATATCATCCTAAATGGGGAAATGACAGAAGCATTCCCCTTGAAGGTAGGAACTCGGCAAGGCTGTGCCCCTTTCCACCACTCCTCTTCAATATAATGCTGGAAACCCTTGCAAGGGCAAGAAGGCAAGAAAAGGAAATTAAAGGAGTGTCCTAATTGGAAAAGAGGAAATCAAGCTTCCCTTTTTTGCTGATGATATGATTGTCTACCAAGGGATGCTAAGAACCCCACCAGAAAATCCTAGAAGGATTAAGAGCTTTTGGTAAAGTGGCGGATACAAATAAATCTAGAAAAAGTCAGTAGCCTTTCTTTACAACCAACAACAAAGCAACTGAAGAAAGGACTACAAGGAGACCTTCCCACTCACATAGCCGCAAAACAATAAAATACCTAGGAACAAACCTAACCAAAACAACCAGGATCTCTACAACAAAAATTTTAAACCCCGGAAAAAGGAAATTGGGAGGAAGACATCAGAAGAGGGACAAACCTCCCATGCTCATGTAGTGGGAAAATAAAAATATAGTTAAAAATGTCCATCCTACACAAGCAGTTTACAGATTCTATGCAATCCCAATCCAAATCCCCAAGAGTGCTTGTTCTTCAACAGGCTTGGAAAAAAAAAATCCTCAATTTCATTTGGAAAACAAAGCCCCGAAGAGCCAAAGCAATCCTAGTGAAAAGAGCAATACAGGGGGGATCGCTATAACACCAGACATCAAACTATACTAACTACAGGGCTATATCATAAAAACAACCTGGCACTGGCACAAAAACAGACCAGTTGACCTATGGCATAAAACTGAAGATCCAAACCCTGAGCTCATACAATTTCAGCCACCTATATTTGACAAGGGGGCCAAAGAAACTCAATGGAAGAAAAGATAGCATCTTCACAAGTGGTGTTGGCAAAACTGGGTCACCACTTGTAGAAGAATGAAATTTAAACCCCTACCTCTCACCTTGTACAAAGGTCAACTCCAGATGGAACAAGACCGCATGTGAAACCCCAAATTCTGGAGGTGATAAAAGAGAAGCTTGGCAGCAGACTAACAAAGACATAGGTGGAGGAAAAGACTTCCTAAATCAGACAGCAGCTGCACAAGAAATAAGATCGACAATTGACAAATTGACCTCATTAAACCAAAAGCTTCTGTACTCAAAAGGAAGCAATACAGGAAGTGAGGAGAAGACCCACAGAGTGGGAGGAAACCTTCACAGCAGATACATCTACAAGCATTAATTTCCAGAGTATACAAGCACTCCAAAAAACAAAGAAGAAAAAAACAATGAAGCACAGCAAAAGAATGGAGCAAAGATCTGAATAGAGACTTTCACAGAGGAGGAATTAGAGAGTGGCTGGAGAAACAGCTTAGAACTGTCAACATCTCTTCTCTGATAATTAAGGAAAGGCAAATTAAAACAACTTGGAGATTATCACCTTACGTACTCCAAATAAGACTGGCTAGGATCAGCAACACGAATGTTACCAAATGCTGGAGATGTTGCGGGGAAAGGGGAAACTCATCCCATTGCTTGTTGGGTGGAAGTATAAACTAAGTACAGCCACTATGAAAACAGTGTGGAAAGCAGGTGAACCCTTAAAAACTCAAAATGAGCCTGACCATTACATGACCCGTCTATACGCATCCTGGGTATATACCAACAGATGACCCACCTACTGCAAAGGAACATGCCAGCTATGCTTTATTGCAGCTCTGTTCAAATAGCAAAATGCTGGAACCAACCATATGCCCCTCAACTGACGACTGGAAGACAAATTGGACATGTTACGAAATGGATGTCTTATGCAGCAGTAAAGGTGACACTCATGAACTTTGCATGTATATGGATGGAACTGGAAGCATTATGTACTAAGTGAGTTAACACAGTCCCACCCGAAAACAAACACAAAAAAAGTGATGGTGATGGTTCCCTCATTTTGGATGCTAGTACAACAACCCAGAGATAAAGATTTCTCATGGAGAGGATCATATTAAAAGAACAACAAACAGAAAGACTTGCAGCAGAAATGGACTGAAATGGTGAATTGGGAAGGGGGATGGGTGGGAGAGGGACACGGATGTAAACCCAATTAATACATATTTAATTAACGTGAGTTCAACAAGTACCCGGTTTTCCCTAGACACTGTCTACAGATACATGGTGTTTTAGGACTTAGTAAAAGTAAATATTGTAATTACAACCTTGGTTTACAGACTGATAAAAACGATAATGCATCTGGGTTAAATTTAGATATAATTTGCTGTTGTCCCCATTTTTTTTACACAAAATCTCTAGAGCAATAACTTTGGGAGTGGCACATACAAATGTTTCTCTATAATTTTATAGTAGATGAAAAAGTAAATCAACCTGTAGCATCCTCTTTAAGATGATTTAATGCAAAATTAAGTTTGCTTCCCAGTTAAGCATATAATAGTCACCCAAAACAACAGCAATGGGTGAAAAAAAAAAAAAAATTTTTTTTTTTTGAATGAATCTGTGCCTTGATCCACCCTATAGTTTTAGGTATAATACAACTGTCTTCTGGAACTCATGGGTTAAAAAAAAAAGGGGGGGGGCGGGTACAGACAGACCTGAAACCTTCTAGTCAAGAACCTTGCAATGCAATCTTAAAAATAACTAGGGGAAAAGATTTGTTTGTTCCAACAGGACAAAAGTCACCAACTTAACGGCTGAGAAAAAACGATACAGCTTTGCATTGAGTAGGAATGTACCAAAAGTGGCAACTGAAAGTGCCCTCTGAACACTGAAAGGAAGAAAAGCCTCAGATTGCCATAAAAAATCGAACCCTGCTGTGGGAGAGATCCTACATGTAAAAACTATCTATAAGGATCCTAATGAAACTTATACCTTCTAGGTGCATCAAAGGTTTTGATATGACTTTTTTGCCTCCCCCCCAATAGAACAGGAGAAATATGACGATGATAATGTCATTTTCCAACTGTTAAATGGGAGACAAATATTATAGAGGTAATCTCTTAAAACCGGTAAAAATGCTTCTTAATTGAATAATAGACATAAGAACTATGAAAAAGATTATTCTCTTCAGAAACCCAAATATAGTACTAAAGTCCTTGGGCTATGCACTTAGGCAAAGTAGATTAATGCAGGAGCTCTGACATCAGCATGGATTGTCTACCAGGGGATGTTGGCCAGGGGATCAAAGCCCCACAAAAGGTAAGGGGCTCCTTGCCCCTAAGTGGGGATACCTGCAGGAGGAGAGGCGATAAGACGCTGCTGCCGAAGACATGACGTTAACACGGGAGGGATGTATTGAGACCGCACATGCAGGGGTACAGATGGCCTCTGGAAAATGCAGAGAGTGTTCCCAAAGGCCACTAACCAATAAAGCAAATACGGTCCTCCTTGAGTCAAGCAAGACTCACCATCAGCACCAGCTACATTCACCTGCCTGGAAATACGGGGCAGCAGAGGCAGCCATGTGCTGGTATTATCCCAAATCTAATGGGCTGTTGGCTCTCTCCTTGGAGAATAACCCATGCTGATGCCACAAGCCGACATGCCTCTACAGGGTAGGAGATGTCATAAGCCACAGTAGGACCCTGTTATATTTATCAGGGGGTAAAATATAATTCATGAAGAATTAACAATCATCCAAACAATATGTGTCTATACCAAAGTATACCTACCATAACTATTAGTGCTGCTAAATACCTATATATCTAATTGCTTGTGCTGCATCAGTAGGATCGAAAGGTTACTCCTGAAAAAACTGTCAGCCCATGAAAGGAAACAGCCAGAATTGACAGAATCAAGTCAACAAGCTCCAGAGAGAGAGACAGTTTTTAACTTCTCATCCACCGTGCCCCCTTTTCTAAGGCCTAGGGAACAGCTGCGGAAGAGGGGCGTGGTAAGTAAGGACTGCAATTGGGGGAACGTGAAACTACAGGAATGTAGTTTGGACACTTATTTGATCAACTGATTGAACAAACAACCTGACAACCTCCACTGAATGGTGGGACCGTGGGGGTTTGTGGGCACAACAGTCTATAGATGGGTTTTGCACGAAGGATGCTTATACCATGATTATCACTTAATAGCTAAAAAATGAAAAAAAAAACACTGAAAGATGCAGGACGTTATGGCAGAATACATGATATGGATGGGGTGGGGGTGGGGGGGAAGGAAAAGGAAATATGCCAGATCTGAATTGGAAAATGATGTATAAATGCACAAACCATCAATAAAAATTAAAAAAAAAATTTTTTTTATTTTTTAATTTTTTATTTAATTTATAGTTTTGTGTATGAATGTACTTCTGCATGTAGGTTTTGTGCACTCTTGGCGTACAATGCCAATAGTCAGAAGAGGGTGTTAGATTCCCCTGGAACTGAAGTTAATGATGGTTCTCAGCCTCCATGTGGGTGCTGGGGATTGAACCTGGGTCCTCTGCAAGAGTAGTCGGAGTTGGTGGTCTTAATTGCTAGAGTATCTCTCCAGCCCCAGCTGTAATATTTTTACTGATGTAATTGGCTGTTGGGAGCAATCCCAGCCATTATAATAATTGGCCTTGATACATATTTAATAGATGTTTTTGAGAAATAGAATATCTTTCCAAGAGATTTTATGTCTCTTAATGAAAGAAAGAAGTTAAGCTGTCTTTTGGAGGGCATTACATTACTTTAACTTATTTTAGGAGAATATATTCTTTCTGAAAACCATAGTACCACATACATACCCATATGTGAATTGATGTCCTGAAGTTTATTGTTGATGACGAGATGAAATATTGTCTTTTAAAGCTAAATTATCTTGTATACAAAAAGGGATGTTATAGATAACACTATAAAAAGACATTGGATATACATTGATGATAAGGCTGATACCTGGAAATTTAGTATGGATTAGAAGTAAAAGTATCTTGTAGTTCACATACATTTAGTGTGACCAATTTTTTATGTTGACAGTTTTAGACCATTTTTTTTACAAGTGAGAGTGTGAACACAGTCCCCCACTACCACAAATTATGCAGTCTAGTTTCCCGCATTTGGGGAAATCACAGGGGTCAGCACATCCCTACTGTAATGGATGAGCCTCTTCCTGGGAAAACCACCTTCTTGATCATGATATCTCCCCTGCCAGGTAAGTATAGACCAATCTTTAAACAACATAAGTAATTTAGGTTACTACTATCCAATGTGTGAATAGATTTTGAACACAAGTAAAAATAAGTTTGAGGAATCTTGATTGAGCATAGATTGTGATCTTTAAGTTGCCTGATAAAGACTGAATCTTGTAGAAATAAGGTTTACGAATATATATATATATATATAATTGTGATCTTTAAGTTGCCTGATAAAGACTGAATCTTGTAGAAATAAGGTTTACGAATATATATATATATATATATATATATATATATATATATTTTTTACACAGATACTTGTGTTGTTCCCTTTTGAATGTGCAACTGAGATAAGTGTTAAGTGTTGTCATATTTAGGTTATTAGATACTGAA
>VZQC01010078.1:145289-182178 GCA_009823505.1 Rhizomys pruinosus
TGTTGTTGTTGTTGTTGTTGTTGTTGCTGTTGTTTCCAATATGCATCACTCCCAACTACTTGGACAAAAGCTCAAGGGGCTGGGTGCAAGAAATACAGCTAGATAATTAGCACTAACATCCACAGATGAGGGATACCATTCCTCGTTTGTTTTTCTGGGTCTGTGTTACTTCACTTAGCATGATGTCTTCTAGCTCCAGCCAATTTCTTGCAAACCTCATGATGTCATCTTTCTTTACTGCTGCATAGAACTCCATTGTTTAGATGTTTCACATTTTCTCTATCCCCTCATCAGTTGAGGGGCATCTGGGCTGGTTCCAGCTCCTTGCTATTGTGAAGAGAGCTGAAATAAACATGGCTGTGCATGTATCTCTGTGGTGGGGTGAGTCTTGTGGGTACATGCCTAGGAGTGGTATGGCTGGGTAGGGTGGCAAGTTCATTTCAAGTCTTCCAAGGGTCCTCCACACTGCTTTCCATAGTGTCTGTATGAGTTTACATTCCCACCAACAGTGGATGAGAGTTCCTCTTTCCCCAAAACCTGGATTCTTTGATTTTATGCATTGTTTTCTTTGTTTATTTTTCATTGATTTCTGCTCTGATTTTTGTTATTTCTTCTTGTCTGTTGGGTTTAGGGTTCATTTGTTTTGTCTCTCAAGTGTTTTTAGCTGCAGTGTAAGGTCATTTATTTGCTCCCTTTCTGTTTTTTTAATGTGGGCACTTAGGGCTATAAATTTTCCTCTCAAGACTGCTTTTAAAGTATCCCACAGGTTTTGTTTTGTTGTACTGTCTTTTTCATTCTGTTCCATGAATACATTTATTTCCCTTTTTATTTCTTCCCTGACTCATTTATTATTCAGGATTGTGTTGTTTAGTCTGTATGTGTTCTGGTAGCTAGTGGGACTTATTCTGGTGTTCATATTGAGATGTATTGCACTGTGATCTGATAGAATGCATGGAATAATTTTTATCCTTTTGTATTTGTTGAGGTTCCTTTTGTGCCCAAGTATGTGGTCAGTTTTAGAGAATGTTCCATGAGGTGCTGAGTAGAAAGTACATTCTTGGGGCTGGAGAGATGGCCTAGCGGTTAAGAGCGCCGACCGCTCTTACAGAGGACCTGGGTTCGATCCCCAGCACCCACATGGCGGCCGAGAACTGTCTGAACCTCCAATTCCAGGAGAACTCCAGTTCCAGGGGAATCCGAAACCCTCTTCTGACCTCCGTGGCATTGCATGACACAGATGCACAGACCTGCAAGCAGACAGCACATTCACACACATACAGAAATAAATAAAAATTTTAAAAATTAAAAAAAAGAACTTTGAAAGTATATTCTCTGGTATTTGGGTGGAATATTCTGTAGATATCTGTGAGGTCCATCTGGTGTATGGCATTGTTCAGTTCTGATATCTCTGTATTTATTTGTTGTCCTGTTTGTTGGCAGCCTACCACACAAACAATGTGTGCTGTACCACGCCCTAAGATGGCGCCGACTTCCTGAGTCACTACAAGCCGCTTCCCGCCGTTGCCTTTGCATTGGACAAACTGCGCATGACTACTACTCTCTGGGCCCACGCCTTGGGCATGCTAATGAGGCATCGGACAGTGCACCTATCCAGAGCATACACGAACCCTCTAGACTGCTATTTAAGCAGTGCTTCTTCCCCACTTTGGGGTCCTTCTCACAAAAGAGCTGTGCACAATAAATATTACCACAGAAGAATCCTGTTGTCCGCGTGAAGTTCTTGCCGGCGAGACTGCTGCGCGTGACAAGTGGTGCCGAAGACCCGGGAACCTGACATCGTCACTGGCACCGAGAGGACCCTTCGACTTCCGAAGAGGGTTCAGAACTGTGGCCAGGTAAGTTTTTCTTTAAGTTAAGTTCTGAGAGATATGCTTTTCTCTGATGATCTAGAGGGATTGGAAGCTTGCCTAATTATTTTATTGGCTGTTGTAATTGTCCTTGTACCATTGTTTACTCTCTCTTGCTGGGACGATCAAAACTGTAAAAAAGAAATTAGGGAAGGACAACAAGCCCTTGCGGACCTTCAGGAAAGCATGTCAGAAACAGAACGGAGTGAAAGGTTAGATGCGCATTCAAAGAAAAAAGAGGATGCTAGCGAGATTATTAATAAAGGTACCTTATACCCATTTAGAGACCTACAAGCCCTGACATTAAATGATTCAGATTCTAATGAAAAATTACCGCTATCTGAGGAGGAGGAATTAGAGGAGGAAGCAGCCCGGTACAAAAATGAACACTTTCGCCCCGCCCGGCGAAAGAAAAGGTTAAAACTGAAAGTAAACAGGTCCCATAGCTTTCCCGCTCCCCTGCCTTCGGCTCCTCCGCCTTATGCATCTGGGAAATGCTCCACCTCCTTTTGTTCCCCGGAGGCGCGACATGCCATGAGGCAAATGTTCCCAATCTGCGTTTGTGTAGTTTGGTGCTTTGTTCAAAGTTAAGTGTTTTCAAAAAAGTATGTTTTGCATGTATTTTTTTACAGTCTTAAATTTTGACTGCTGAGAAGTTTCTATTGTACAAAACTTCATTTAAAAGGTTTTTCTACTGAATCCAGGGTATTCTGAAGATCAAAGCCTGTGTGTAAATGCTACCAAATGGCAAAAACCAACAATAAACCATTTGATTTTTACTTTTTTTCTAAATATCAATGCTTAACCAGAGCTATTTCAATTAATTTGTCAGTAGAGATTTAAAAACAGCTACCCATTTATTCCAGGAGTTAAAAACATAACCATATTCAATGAACCTGCAAGTTAAGTGTTAAAAATATGCTCTGTGACTCTGTACTACTAGTATTAGAACTAAAAAATCTTCCATGCAGCAAATGCTTAATGCTTTCCATAAATGTGGATTTGTCTGCCTTTATGTAATCTGTATTATATAGAGAAGGGAAAAAGTGTTGCTGCAACCTAATTGGTCACCCTTCTGTACTGGCCGGAGGGAAACAGCTTTGCCCCCTTGGACAGGATGCCAGTCACGGGGAGTACGCTGGACAATTAACAGCCTTTTACCTTTTGGAATACTTCTACTACATTTGAACTATGGCAGCTAGCCCAGCTTGGCTGTGAGTGGAAATATTCTGGCCTATGTGTGACCAGCATCCAATATCAAAACTTCACAAGGGCAGCAAATTTGTCTAACCAATTGTCTAGATATCTTTTAGGTAATTGGACTGGAGAATTTGACAGCTTGATGAACCAACTTCGTATGGCTATTGTCACCGTGAACTCGACTAGAGTGGACGCCTCCCTTGCTGAAGGACTGGCCTCCTGGATTACTGCTGCCGTCTCACACTTCAAACAATGGGCAGGGGTGGCAGGGTTTGGCCTATTTCTATGTGGAGGGATTATAATTATGCTCTGGATTATGTGTAGGCTCCGTGCCCAACATCAGCGCGATAAAGTAGTCATTGCACAGGCCCTTGCGGCTTTGGAAGCAGGCTCCTCCCCAAACATTTGGCTTAGTATGCTGGAGAAGTAGTCAATGACGGGTAAGACCTGCTGCAAGTATTACCAACCTAAGACAGGAAACAGACCAAAAGCTGTCTGTCCACCCCATGACGGGTAAGGAATACCTCTACAGAGGCAACCTAAGATAGACATTCTCCCAGCCAATTTTAATAGAGTCTCTGACAGGTCATGTCGCCCCTGAACAGTCAGCTGAGGCCCAGAGATCTTGCTCTATTAAAACAGAAAGGGGGAACTGTTGGCAGCCTACCACACAAACAATGTGTGCTGTACCACGCCCTAAGATGGCGCCAACTTCCTGAGTCACTACAAGCCGCTTCCCGCCGTTGCCTTTGCATTGGACAAACTGCACATGACTACTACTCTCTGGGCCCGCTCCTTGGGCATGCTAATGAGGCATCGGACAGTGCACCTATCCAGAGCATACACGAACCCTCTAGACTGCTATTTAAGCAGTGCTTCTGCCCCATTTCAGGGTCCTTCTCACAAAAGAGCTGTACACAATAAATATTACCACAGAAAAATCCTGTTGTCCGCGTAAAGTTCTTGCCAGCGAGACTGCTGTGCAGGACACCTGTTCATCTATCCAAGGGGCTCAGTGGGTTGTTGAAGTCCCCCACTATTAGTGTGTTAGGATTAGTCTGAGTCATGAGGTCCTGTAGAGTTCTGTTTATAAAGTTAGATACAACAGAGTTTGGTGCATAGACGTCTAGAATTGTGAAGTATTTATAGTTCATTGTTCTTTTGAAAAGGATCTAATGGCCCTCTTTGTCTCTTCTGAATAATTTTACTTTGAGATTTATTTTGTCTGATACTAGAATAGCCACCCTAGCTTGTTTCTTCATGCCATTTGCTTGGAATATTTTTTTCCATCCTTTCACTCTAAGGTAGTGTTTTTCCTTGAGTGTGAGATGGATTTCTTGTAGACAGCATATAGTAGGGTTCAGTTTCCCAATCCATCCTCCCATTCTATGCCTTTTGTTTGGGGAGTTTAGACCATTAGTATTTAAGGTTATTATTGAGAGAGGTGTGCTGCTTCCTTTCACTTTATTTTTTGTTTGCATTCTTGGTCTATTTTTATATTTACTCTGTTATGATTTTGTTGCTTTCTCTCTTTAATTGCTTAGGGATAGTTGCTTCTTTCCTCTGTTCTTTGGATTGCTTTGAGGATTTTCTGAAGTGTTGGTTTCTTAGACATGTATTCTTTCATCTTGTTCATTTCATAAAAGATTCTTCTTTCTCCTTCAACTATAATTGACATATTTGCTGGGTATAGTAGTCTGGTTTGGGATCTAATGTAATTTACTACTGGGAATATTTGGTCCACATTCTTCTAGCTTTCATAGTTTGCACTGAGAAGTCAGCTTTGATTCTGATGGGTTTCCCCTTATATGTAACTTGTTTTTCTCTTGTGGCTTTCAGTTTTTTGTCTTTGTTTTGAGCAGCTAGTGTTTTTTTTTTAATTTTTTTTAATTAATTTTATTTATTTCTGTATGTGTGTGAATGTATTGTCTGCATGCAAGTTTGTACACCCGTGTCGTGCAATGCCTCGGAGGTCAGAAGACGGTCTCGGATTCCCCTGGAACTGGAGTTCTCCCAGAATTGGAGTTTCAGACGGTTCTCTGCCACCATGTGGGTGCTGGGGATCGAACCCGGGTCCTCTGCAAGAGCGGTCGGCGCTCTTAACCGCTAGGCCATCTCTCCAGCCCGAGCAGCTAGTGTTTTAAAAATTATATGGCTTGGGGAGTTTCTTTTCTGGTCCTGTCTACTTGGTGTTCTATGTGCTTCTTGTATTTGTATGGTATTGTCTTTTATCTGTTTGAGGAAATGTTCTTCTATTTATTTATTTATTTATTTATTTATTTATTTATTTATTTATTTATTTTTATGTGTATTGAGTGTACTGTCTGCATGTAAGTTGGTGCACCCGTGTCATGCAATGCCATGGAGGTCAGAAGAGGTTGTCATATTCCCCTGGCACTGGAGTTAAAGACTGTTATTAGCTGCCATGTGGGTGCTGAGAATCAAACCCAGGTCCTCTGCAAGAGCAGTTGGTGCTCTTAACCACTGAGCCATCTCTCCAGCCCTGGAAAAATTTACTTTCTAATATCCTTGATTGAACTGACTCTTGCTCAACAGTGTTACCTTAAGGAATTCTTTTTTTTTTTTTTACCTTTAATAATTCTACTGAAGTTGATTAAATTATTCAATTTTTAAAAATATATATAATATAGTATATATATATTATATATATGACAAGATTTCAAATCTTAGACCACGTCACCCTATCTCCCCACCCCACCAGAGCTCTGCCTTTAATTCTGCCAACATGCTTTCATCTCCTTCATTCAGTTTTCTCAAAATTTCCATGTAAGACATTGACTGTTTTTACGCAGTGAACTGTTTCAGTCAGTTCTTTGATGCAGTCCTTTCTGTTGTTCTTGTTGTTTCCAATATGCATCAATCCCAACTACTTGAACAAAGCTCAAGGGGCTGTGCACAAGAAATACTTACAACTACATAATTGGCAATAGCATCCAGAGATGAGGAATACCATTCCTCGTTTGTTTTTCTGGGACTGTGTTACTTCACTCAGCATGATGTCTTCTAAGTTCAGCCATTTTCCTGCAAAGCTCATGATGTTATCTTTCTTTGCTGCTGCATAGAAATCCATTGTGCCTTAGGATTCTTCTTCCTCTCTATCCCTATGATGTGGAGGAGGTTTGGTCGTCTTTTCTTTTCTTTTCTTTTCTTTTTTTTTTATCTTTTGGAGACAGGGTCTTCCTGTAGCCCCAGCTGTCCTGGAACTCACTCTGAGGATCAGCCTGACCTTGAACTCACAGAGCTCTGCCTGCCTCTGCCTGCCTCTTCCTCCCAATTGCTAGGATTAAAGGCATGTGCCACCATGCTCAGCTACACGTTTGGTCTTTTCATAGTGCCCCACATTTCCTGGTTGTTCCACTGTTGTGGTTTTTCTTTTTTAATTTTTCATAATCTTTACTAGAGCTTTCTAGTTGCTCTGTATTATCCTGCAGGTCTGACATTCTGTTTTTCTACTTCTTCCTTTCTGCTTCTGAGGCGTTTTCCCATCCTTTCCTGGTGATTGGATGAATGTTCAATATCCTTTTTCATTTCATCCTGTGATTTCTTTACATTTTTCCATTTCCCTCTTGAGCCTGTCATTCTCATCTTGTAGCTCCTTGGTTCATTGGTCATTTTCTTTTTTCATTTTGGCCTGGGATCCTTTCAGTGTTTCCACTTCTTTCCAGAGTTTGTCATTTTCTCCCTTTAGGTCCTTCTTGAGTTTTTCAATCTCTCCCCTTAGTTCTCTAATTTCTTTGAATATGTCTATATTTGTTCTTCTAAAGTCAGTGTCTTGGCTTCTTTCCCTGGGGATCTCATTGTAGGGATCTTCTGTAGGGTTAGTAGAGTTAGGTGTGGATTTATTATAAGCTTTTCCCATGTTGATTTTTTTTTTCTTTGTGGCTTTGGCATGTGGATTTGTCTGTTTATTTGTTTCTTTGAATTTTGGTTCCTCACAGTTGGCTGTGCATACTATAATCACCAATGCTCTGCCTGTTAGGTCCTTTGCACCAGAGCTCCACCAGGATGAGGGAGGGGAGCTGTGTTGTGTTGCTACTTTGGCTTGCGCACCTGTAGACCCCAAGGGAGTGGGTGGCTATTCCCCCAGGGTCAAGGCAGGTCTTCCTTGCCTCACCAGCACCTCACTGACTCCACGTTGCTTTCTGGAGTCCAAGCTGGGACTTTCAGGGGCAATGTTAATTTTTAGAATCAAGGAATTCATGCACTAAAATTAAAAGTTACTATAAAGTTCAAAGTGATGAAATCAAATTTATTTTCAAATTCAGTACTTCATTTTGGATTTCTTGCTAGTATTTTTCTCTTACTTTTTACTTTAAAATATTTATTTATAAAGAGAGGAAAGGGAAGAAGTGAGAAAATAAGCATTTACTTCTGTGTAATGGTAATATTTAAGAGTTCTTTGTAGTATTCTTATAAATATTCTATAGAGCTCAGCCAGGTTATCAAAGTAGGACACCTATATAAAATAACTTTTTAAAATGATTAACAGCTCACTGAATAAAATAGAATCATGGATAAATACATCAGTAAATGACTGCATTGTAACTTTGATGAGAAACCTATATTTACAATCACAAATTACCTCCCCGTAAATCAATTAAAATGTCAAAGGAAATACCATGAGTGAAAATTATTGTTCAGTATCAGCAGATATATTAATAGAAAAAATAAATCAGGTCACATACAGTAAAATGAGAAGAATCACTTCTGTGATACTGTGGCCAAGCAATGCATGATTTTATCACAATGAAATATCAGAAAAATTCATTTGAGAGACACTGAATGGATTCTACCTTAAAAGATTTAAGGTCCCCAGCACTCAGGAGGCAGAGGCAGGCCGACCTGTGAGTTCAAGGCCAGTCTGGTCTATAGAGTGAGCTCCAGGCCAGCTGTAACTAAAGGGAAACCCTGTCTCAAAACTACAAAGAAAAATAAATGATTTAAGGTCATGAAATTCAAGTGAAGACTATGTAATGTTTTAGAGTAAAGGATTCTAAGAAATACAGGTAAATGAACTCTGTTGACCTGAACGAAATACATTGCCCTAGAATTAACTTACCACTTACTTTCAGACATGATAATGAATGTATATGGGCAGAAGTTATATATTCATATTTTAGAGTAATATAAAATTAAAGGGAAAATGTGAATTCCAAACATACATAGGAGCTAACATACAGTTTATTCCTGGAGAACAAAATTCTGGTACATATATGATGTTTATATAGACATATTTTGGAACAATACAATTGGGAGGGAAACACAATAAGAACTGGTCAAAGAACAGACTGATATAGTTACATTCTGCTGAAAGCAATAAATCTTTGCAGAGAAAAACTTTAAAAGACAGAGAAAGACGTAGGACATGTATGGCAGAATGCATGATCTGGGGTTTGGTTGCAGGGAAGGGAAAGGGGAATATGTCTAAACTGAACTGAAAAATGATGTCTGAAATACACAAAACATCAATAAAAGTATTATATTAAAAATAAAATAAAGGACACCTTGGGAAACTTGCAAAACCTGCAAAGAATCAGAGGACTAGTGCTGGATGCATTTATATTAGTGTCATTACAAACACTGTCCTACAGTCATGGAGAATGTTAAGATGAGGACTAGTGGCAGATGTATTCATGTTAGTGTCATCATTACAAATGCTGTCCTACAGTCATGGAAAATGTTATTAAGAAATACTAAAATAGTCAAGGACAGTGGCATATGTCAGCAACTCTCACATGGTTCAGTGGTGTGTGTGCTTGTGTGTGTGTGTGTGCGTGCGTGTGCATGTGTGCGTGTGTGTGCACATGCGTGCATGTGCGTGTGTGTGTGTGTGTGTGTGTGTGTGTGTGTGTGTTTCTCTGAACTAGAACTTGGAACTTTTATCTAATTTTAAGACTGTTTCCAATAGTGACATCTTTTTTTCTGGGATTAAAAGGAGACCCTGTCTCAAAAATTTTTTTTTGGAAACAGTATTTTTCTCCTTTTTTTTTTTTTTTGGTCTTTTTCAAGACAGGGTCTCCCTGTAACCCCAGTTCTCCTGGAACTCACTCTGTTGAACAGAGTGTCCTTGAACTCACAAAGATCCACCTGCCTCTGCCTCTGCCTCTGGAGTGCTAGGATTAAAGGTCTGCACCACCACGCCCAGCATTATTTTTCTCTTATAGAAGGAAAAATTTCATGTTTTGTTTACCTAAATTGTATTTTCCACTGCGTTAAGCTGGCAGATGATGTTGGTTAAATTTTTAGTAATCCAAACGTCGTTTCCTTTTAAAAATAAGACTTTTTCGGCAGAAAGTCTTTCCTAAAATGTACCTGGGGAAGCTAGGAGCATTGTTGACTTTCAGAGACTCTAAAAGCATGAAGGACCCAACTTGTCTAGCATTGATATGTCCTTGTGGTCTATTTTGGGGGTTGTTCAATATTTATTTTATGTGTATGAATGTATTTCACGCATGCAAGTAAATATACTCTGTTGCATAATACATCCAGAGGACAAAAGAGGATGTCAGATCCACTATAACTGGACTTACAAATTGTTGTCAGCTGCCATATCGGTGCTGGGAATTGAACCCCGGACCTCTGCAAGAGCAGACGGTGCTCTGAACTGCTGTGCCTCCTTTCCAGCCCTTATGTCTTATATTTGTATTTTATTCTAGACTATATAAGTGGGAACATTTGCTAGTTATTCATATTAGAATTTGCAGCAATTGACAAAGTATAATATGCATATACAGGATTATGCCCCTCTGAATAAGAAAACAGAAAAAGAGAGGAAAGAGACAGAAACAGAGAACAGGAGATATGTCAATTTAAGGCAATCCATATTCTTAATATGCCAGGTAATTTGTTGCCTCTTTTTTATTTTATTTTGGCTGACATATACAAATATAAAGTTGTACATATTTATAGGGTCACATGTTTCATGCATATATACATTGTTTAAAACTTAAAACTGGTGAACATGTCTAGGTCATTAAACATGTATAATTTCTTTGTGGTTAAAATTCTATAGTTCTGAACAAAATTACACAGTTCTTTCTTTGAGGCTTTTGAAATTCATGCAATATCACATTTATATTGATTCTACTGTAAAATCGTACACCAAAGCATCATTCTGTATGTAGCCAACTTGGTTTTCATTGATCAGATCATCCACGCATCCCTTCTTTTTTTATTATGTTCAGTGGTTCAGACTTTTCTTTTAATTACATATTACTCTAAAATATGAATATATACCTTCCACTCATGTACATTAATTACCATGCCTCAAAATATGTGGTAAGTTATTTCTAGAGCTCATTAAGATATTCACATCATAGCATCAGAGTTGCTTTCAAATAGAAAGAAATATAACAAGAAACTTACTCAGCTCAGCTTTTCTTTCAATTGGGGGATTTGGTACTAGCATCCACAAATGAAGGAAATCATTACCCATTTGGTTTTTTTGGGGGGAGGCTCTTTGTTACTTCACAGCATAATGGCTTCAAATTCCATCCATTTACCTGCAAATCTCATGGTGTCATCTCTCTCTCTCTCTCGCCTCGCTCTCAAAAGAAGAAAAAAAAAAAAAAGAAGAAGTCGCGGCGCGTCGCGATATAAGATTATATATACTAGATATATAGTATGAGAATACTAGTAAGTTAGAATATTCTTTATGATGTTGTGTGTATTTTCAGACATCACTTTTCTCAGTTTCAATTTAGAACTGTTCCCCTTTCCTCATCTCCCCCCCACCAGGTCAGCACTCTGCCATTATGCATCCTGCGTTCTTTCTCTCAGGTCACTAATAAAATTTTCTCTGCACAGGTTTATCTGGTCCGAGGCAAGATTCACAGCCCAGCAGTTCACTTCCTCGTCCAAGCTCCTCATGCTGTTGAAGGTGCCCTCACAACTGTGACCACTCCAAATATGCCCAGGTCTGTCTGTGTAGATATTGTACCGAATTGTGTGCTCCAGGAAAAACTGTATTATTAATATAATGTCTTAGGATTCACTTTGTTTCCTTTAAATTTATAGTACCGTAGAAATATGCATATATACCTTCCACCCATACATTATGTACCGTGTCATGAAAGTAAGTGGTAAGGCTAATTTTGGGACCATATGAGAATCAATTTTTTTATTAATTCAACAGTTCGTGTAGAGAGAAAGGAAATATAACAAACATTGCTCAACTTGTCCGTTTTCATTGGGGGATTTGGGTACTAGCATCCACAAATGAGGGAAACCGACCACTTTGGTTTTGACTGTTTTTTGGGGGGGTGGGGCCTTTAAGTCCTAGAACCTTGGGGCAAAGAGGTGGGCAAATCATTTGTGCTTCAGCCAGCTTGGTCTACCAGATCAGAGTGAGTCCAAGACAGCTGTCATTGAAAAGACCACAAAAAAAAAAACACACCCAAAGACCGCCAAGAAAAAAAAGAAAAAGAGCCACAATAAACATAGATGTGCATGTATCTTTGCAGTAGGATGAGTATTGTGGGTATATACCGAGGAGTGGTATAGCTGGGTCAGGTGGTAGGCTCATTTTGAGTCTTTTAATGGTTCTCCACACTGCTTTCCATAGCGGTTGTACATTCCCACCAGCAGTGGATGAGTGCTCTCCTTTCCCTTCATCCTCTCCAGCATTTGGTATCTTTTGTTTTCTTGATCTTATCCAGTCTTATCAGAGTGAGATGGTATCTCAGAGTGGTTTAAATTTGCATTTCCTTAATTATTAACGATGTTGAGAACACTTTTTAAGATGTTTCTCAGCCATCTTTACTTGTTTGGTGAAGTCTCTGTTCAGCTCTTTATTCCATCTTTTGAGTGAGTCATTTGTTTTCTTCTTTGTTTTTTGAGTAGTTTACATATTCTGGAGATTAATGCTCTGTCTGATGTATCACTGGTGAAGATCCCCCCCCCCCGTGTTTTTTTTCCTTCACTTCCTTGATTGTTTCCTTTGATGCACAGAAGCTTTTGAGATTGATGAGGCCCCATTTGTTGACTCTTTACCTTGTTTCCTGTGCAGCTGCTCTCTGATTTTGAATGTCTTCTCCTATACCTATGTCCTGTAGGTTGTTGCCAACTTTTTCTTCTATCTCCTTCAGGATTTCAGGTTTCATATTGAGATCTTTTATCCGCTTGGAGTTGACTTTTACACAAGGTGAGAGGTAGGGTTTTAATTTTGTTCTTCTACTAATGGTGATCCAGTTTAGCTAGCACCATTTGCTGAAGATGCTATCCTTCTTTCATTTAACTTTTTTTGGCCCTTTGTCAAGTATGAGGTGGCTGAAATTTTATGAGCTCAAGTTTGGTTCTTCAATTTTGTTCCATTGGTCAATGGGTCTGTTTTTTGTTTTTCTTTGTGTGTGTGTGTGTGTGTGTGTGTGTGTGTGTGTGTGTGTGCCAGTACCAAGCTGTCTTTGTATCTATAGCCCTGTAATATAGCTTGAAGTCTGGTCAAGCAATCCTCCCTGGATTGCACTTTTCACTCGGGGATGCTTTAGCAATTCAGGGTCTTTTATTTTTCCATATGAGTTTAAGGATTTGTTTTCTAAGTTGGTGAAGAAACTCATGGGGATTTTGATTGGGATTGCATTGAATCTGTATTATCAATTTGGGTAAAATGGACATTTTTACTATATTAATTTTTCCAGTCCATGAGCATGGGAGGTCTTTCCATCTTTTGATGCCATTTTCAATCTCCTTCTTCAGGGGTTTAAAATTGTTGTTGTAGATATCTTTGGTGTCTTAGGTTACGATTGTTTCCAAATATTCTTTGAGGCTATTTTGAGTGGGAAGGTCTTTTTATATTCCTTCTCCACTTGTTCATTGTTTCTGTAAAGAAAGGCTACTGATTTTTCTAGGTTAATTTTGTATCCTGCCACTTTACTGAAACTCTTAATCATTTCTATTTGTTACCTCTTATCTTTTCATTTTTAAATTTTTATTTATTCATTATTTTTTATGTGTATTAGTATACTGTTTGCATGTAGGTTGGTGCACCAATGTCATGCAATGCCACGGAGGTCAGAAGCGGGCATCGGATTCCCCTGGAACTGGAGTCAAAGACAGTTCTTAGCTGCCATGTGGGTGCTGGTTTTGAACCCAGGTCTTCTGCAAGAGCAGTTGGTGCTCTTAACCACTGAGCCATCTCTCCAGCCCCCTCTTTTCATTTTTTTACAATATTTTAATACTTTTTATTTTCTTTGTTTGTATTTTTTATTGAGCACATTTCATATAACATTTCTTAATTAAATTTTGACTCATTCCCCCATCCATGAAGGGGATGCCCCTTCTCCCCCACCAGAGCTCATGGATTCTGTCATACACAAGTCCTGTCTTGCATCTTTTTCTCAGTCTTTTATGACCTTTTTGGTGCACAGGTTTACTGTTTTGGTCAGTTCTTTGAATAGGTTTTTCTCTCTCTTTTTTTGTTCCCATTTGATTTTATATTATTCCAAAATATGCATACGTATACTCCACACATGAATCAAAGTTAAAAAATCTGAAAATAAACTATAGGTTAATTCCAAAGCACATTTAAAGATTCACATTTTAACAGTAAATTTGCATGCCAGTAAAAAGAAATATAACTTTACATTCTCTATTTTTTTCTAGAATATGAATATTAGTATTCCTGTATGATAAGACATCATAGGATTGCATAAGGATAACTTATGAATGGTTCTAGCATGTATCAATAAAAATAAAATATTATTTTACAAAATATTTTAAAATGTTAAATAT
This sequence comes from Rhizomys pruinosus, assembly GCA_009823505.1. Taxonomy (NCBI): domain Eukaryota; kingdom Metazoa; phylum Chordata; class Mammalia; order Rodentia; family Spalacidae; genus Rhizomys; species Rhizomys pruinosus. The sequence continues at coordinate 159,107 of VZQC01010078.1, forward strand.
AATTTTTTTTTTTACCAAAACATGTCATGTTTTCCCCAAGGAAGTGCTTGATGGTTCCTCCTTGGCAAACCCAAACAACCATCAATCCTGCCCTTGTGCTCCACATTGGGGTCCCTCCACCCCCATAGTCACCCAAATGAGGTCCAGCAAGCTTGTGTCCTGTCTTGATCTTCCTGTACTGGCCTCCATGACACAGTATTTGTAGTCAAACAATGGCAGTCTACACCCTGAAGAGGCTGAAGTGCCAGTAGCTATTCAGTCCACAAGCTGGACATCTCTGTAGTCCCCATCTGGCATTGAAGGTTTGAAGGATTCTCAAGTTTTATATCTGAAATACAATTTCTCAGAACTTATTAATTATTTATTTTTAGTTATACTTTCCTTTTGGATGCTTAAGGCCACACAGTCAGCCCAGATTAACCAAGGTTTCTGTTATCTCAAGGTCAGTTGAGGATCTGGTCCTCAAGGAACACTCAGTTATTTTTTGGGGGGGTAGCCCCCGGCTCCTTTTTGTTTTTCAACCACGAGTTCCATCCACTCAAGGACACGGTTAGGTCTTACTAGACCAGGCTTCTCTATTTGAAGCATGAGCAGACTTTCCTTTTTATGGGGTGAGCACTGGCTGGAGTCCCATCAGTGGATCTCCAAGACCTCCCCGCACAGGGAAGACTGGTGACTCACATTTGCAGGACATTTCAGGAGATGCCCCCATACATATTCCCCTGAGACTTAGTCGACCTCTGAGGGCAAGGAACAAAGTTATCCCTTAGGTCCCTCAGCCAAATTGGTATGGGCATTAAATATGGTCATTAAGCACTCAGGAAGGCTAAGTTACACCAGCCTGATACATCATACTTATGCTAAAATAGTATCTTCTGGAAAACAAACTTATTTCCATATCATATTTCTTGTTTCACCTTTTTCCATTTTAACTTCATGTTACACTGTAATATGTATACATGTCCACCATCATATACCAAAAATCCATAATCTGAAAATAGGTGGTAGGTTAGTTCTAGGACCTGTCTAAGGATTCATAATATAAGAGGGCAGTTGTGTTCAGATCATGAGGAATATAGCATTAAGGTTGCTCAATTTGCCTTAGAACTAGGTACTTGGTGCAAGCATCCACGGATGAGGGATACCAATTGTCTTTTGTTTTTCTGTGACTGTGTTACTTCACTTAACATAATATCTTCTTGTTTCATCCATTTACCTGCAAATTTCATGATATCATCTTTCTTTTCCACTGCATAGAACTCCATTGTGTAGGAGGTGTACCACATTTTCTCTATCCACTTGGATTGGTTCCAGCTCTTCGTTATTGTGAAGAGAGCTGCTATAAACATGGCTGTACGTGTATCTTTTGCGGTAGGATGTGTCTTGTGGGTATATACCCAGAAGTGGTATGGCTGGGTCAGGTGGTAGGCTCATTATGAATCTTTTAAGGGTTCTCCACACTGCCTTCTATAATGATTGTAGGAGTTTGCATTCCCACCAGCATTTGGTATCATTTGTTTTCCTGATCCTAGCCAGCCTTATCGGAGTGAGATGATATCTTAAAGTGGCCTGGTGAGTGGCACATGCCTGTAATCCCAGCTGCTTGGGAGGCTGAGGCAGGAGAGTGTCTGATAAGTTCAAAACTAGTCTTTTCATTTTTAAAACAGCATCCATGAGCTATCTCAGTGCTCTGCAGTTTAGGCTAATACCAGCTGGTTTCCCCTGACATGTCTTACATATTAGAGGGTAGTATTTGCCAAGAGCCACATGGCTTATAGATGTGTCACTGTCGTTCAGTTGTCACATGACAGGTGATTTTTCTTACTTGTTCCCAGAATGCATTACTGTTACTCTTTTACGTCTCCTTGAGGCCTTCAGTCTAGATCTTGTATTTTAGATGCCATTGGAGACTTTCAGAACAAAATGGGGTTACAAGCAGCATTGTTTACAATGACACAGCAGCACTTGTTATATTATGTAAGGAAAATTCTTAGAATAAAGCAATTGAGACTACATTAAATTTTTATCTATGTAAATATCTCGAATTTACAACTATCATTAGGTTATGGACTAAACATAAAAAATATATGTATTCTTATTACATAGTAAACCAATAAAATATATTTCCTCCATTATCTATTTATACATTGTATATATTCTAAAAAAATCTGAAGTTGAATGATTCTTAAACAAATGATTCTTAAACGAAAAAAATAGTTCAAGCTAATATTCATATTGTAGATATCTAATAAAACAACCAAGGAAAGTAACAAAAACCAAGCTACTAGAAAACAGTTTTCATAAAATTCAGAATAATAGTTGCTAGACATGGCAGCATAAGCCTTTAATCCCAGTACTCAGAGGTAGAGGCCAACGGATTGCTGTGAGAATGAAGGCATCCTGGTTTACAAAGTGAGTTTCCATACAGCTAGTGCTATAGGGAGACCCTGGCTCAAGAAAAGCAAAACAAGCCCCTCAAAAATAAGTAAATAAGTAAATAAATGATTCATGATATATAGAAATTAAGACCTCTGACAAAATACATTAAGGTTGTACATTTTCTATTTTATAAAAATTGAACTATGTAAAAATATTAATAAACTAATTCAATTTTGATTCTTGTCACTTTATGAAACTATAATAACACACACATATTGTATATAATAGTGAGGAACCAAGGTTTGTTTCATTTCCTAACAAGATGGCTAAATCAAAGTAATTTTAAAAATGAATTCAGAAAAACTCTTGGTACAATAAGAAAATTGCTAATTATACTTATTATATAAGAGCTTGTTGTATTTTCCTCCTATGATGTTCTCATCAAAGATCCTCCTAAGGCAAGTAGCAATAGTGAACTCTCTAACATTATAATGACTATTGTGAAATGAAACTGTTTTCAACCGTGAAATCATTATGAGGCATGTACTCATGATTAGGGCAGCCCAATATTTTAAAAACACAAGTATGCACAGATGCGATTATATTTAATGTATAATGCACTAGAGTCCACACAGGATGTTTAGAGACAATATTTATTTTAGCCAATTACTGTAGCACTGAGCTAAATCTCCATCAGAGCTACTATTTTCAGGTGCCTCTTAGAATTCCCATTCAAGATACCCTTTTATACCTCAAGAAGTTTTCTTGAGCCAGTAAAATGTGTGATGGTATTTGTGAATCCAGTGAGTTAGCTCCATGTTTCTACTTTTCTTCTTCATTGTTAAATATAAGAATTTTCTAATTGGCTATCTTCCCAAACCTTAGTTCTTGATTTGGCCACATCAAGTTGTTCAGATTTGCCCTACAAGGCCAGAGTTGAGGAACACAGCTTATTAACAAAATCCATCAACATGGTTCTGTTCTCTCATTTACACAGCATTTCATGCTTGATATTCAAACCACTCAGTATTATACCTTGTAATTACATCATTAAATGCAATCAAGGTCAGTGCCTGGACAGAATGTCACACTATGTGGTGATGAGGGCAGCCTATTGTGTTGACAGCCACACTGCATCTGTACTGGTGAAACTTTACCCTTTTAACATTCTAACATGTCCATATTTTATGAACAGAGTCACACATTTTTTGTTACTTCCAAACAGATCTATTTACTATTGTCCTAATCACCTCTGTGCTGGTCTAGGTCATCTGTAATCATGACCCCAGTGCTCTCTGGAGTTTCCTCAGACCCATTATAATAATTTATACAGCTGTTATAGTGCCTGGGCCATTTTCATGACAGCCAGTAATTCAATACCCACAAACACTGAGAATCACTATACAAAGCTTATCACATAGAATAAGGAATTTTGATGAAAAATAAGGAATTTTAAGTAGGGAATTTAGTGACTTTTTCTGATCATAGTTGAATGTTTCAAATAAATGAATTGTTATGATCACTAAAACATGGGAAAATAGGATCTCTATGAATATTTTGATTTATTTAATATGCATATCCAGTCTCTTATAGATAGCTCTTTAATGAAAAGAAAAGGCAATATGGTTAATAGTAGTATGGCTATTGCTACCTACAGTTTTATGTGGATATTTCTGTATTATGTTTTCATAATTTTATATACATTTATTTCTATGACTTCTAATTAATATTCCACTTCTATTACATCTTATGTTTTCCAAATTACTAAGGACACATTATTGAAATTCATTATCATCGGCCACAGAATACTTACCTACAGTAGTCAAGATTCAAAACAATATCTCACTGATTTGCAACTTAATAATTTAGTCACTATAAAATTAATTAATTATATAATTCATTACATAAGCTCTTTTGAAAATTATTCTAAAGAATGAAAAAAGTTGAGGTAGGATGACAACAAAGAATACTACCTTGCAAATGACCATTAAACCTTAGTAGTGACAGCTAAGAAAACAAGTTGTTAACTTTCAGGGACAACAGGATACAGAGGAAAACCATATTTCTTCCATCTGAAGCACTCTGTGGAATGTTACAAGACCTCAAATCTAAACCTGCTGGGCCTATCTCCACAGGATTATCCACAGTTGCCTTTGGGGAATAATGCCCTCTCTTCTAAAAAGGTCCAAATTATAAGGTTGTAGGCCTTTGGCTCTGTGAATATTGCTGTATGTTCTATAACGGAGATAGAATTAAGATAGCTAATCAGTTGACCCTAATATGCAAAATTCTTCTAGTCCCAACATAATTCAATAAGTTCTTATGTACATGGAAAGGGAAAAGGAAAGGGGTGAGGAAATGAATTTAGAAAAGACTTAATTATTCACCAGCCAGTGCTGCTTTTGAAAACAGATTGAGGGGCTGGAGAGATGGCTCAGCGGTTGAGAGTGCCAACTTCTCTTGCAGAGGACCCAGGTTCGATTCCCAGCACCCACATGGCGGCTAAGAACCATCTTTAACTCCAGTCCCATGATACTATAGACCTTAACAGGGATAATGGAATGCATAAAAACCAGTGGATGGCGATGGGAGGGTGCCAGTGGAGAGGGGCTATAAAGATGATGTTCTGTACAAAATATACAACATGTCCATAAAATAACTTACAAAAATATGCAAACCATGAGCCAGTTCCCAAGAATAATTTAATTTTTTAAAATTTATTTTATTGATGCTTTGTGTATTTCATACATCATTTTTTATGTGTATGAATGTACTGTTTTGCATGTAGGTCTGTGCACCCGTGTCGTGCAATGCCGCGGAGGTCAGAAGAGGGTCTCGGAATCCCCTGGAACTGGAGTTCTCCTGGAATTGGAGTTACAGACGGTTCTCAGCCGCCATGTGGGTGCTGGGGATCGAACCCGGGTCCTCTGCAAAAGCAGTCGGCTCTCTTAACCGCTAGGCCATCTCTCCAGCCCCCCAAGAATAATTTAAATTCAGTCCATGACCATGATTCCCTCCTTACCAATTTATATATATATATATATAATAGATATATATTATATAAATTATAGATATATATTATATAAATTATAGATATATAATATACACTATATATAAATTATAGATATATAATATTATACATAAATATATAATATTATAAAAATATAAATATATAATATATTTATGATATATTATAAATTAATATATTATATATTAATATATAATATAATATATTATATATTAATATAAATATATAATAATATATAAATATATAATATTATAAAAATATTATATATAATATTATAAAAACATATATAAGATAATATTATATATCTTATATATGTTTTTCAAATAAATTCACATTTTCCACAATAGTCTAGTCCCAAAGCATTACATGGAGACAAAACACCATGGACTGTATCTGGTTATATATTTCTTCCTCTAGCCACATATCTTAGAAAAAAGTGTTAATTCATTATTCGGACCTGAGGAAAAGGTAAGTGCAGCAGGACTAGAAGAAATGATGTAAAAACTGTCTCTTTGTATAATTCCCTTAAGTCTTCTACACATGTCCCAGGGAGGTCCTGAATAAACCACTGCCAAAATTTAATGGATTGTTTCATAATTTTGCTCAACTGATATAAAACAAACAAATTTATGGTATATTTTGCCTGTTACATGATCAGCTGATAGTCATAGCTACCTCTCTCTATTTGAAGGAAATAGATTGCCAGGAGAGACTTTAATAATAGTCAAGTGCTGTTCACTTAACTTGTCATTGACACTAAACTAATCTTTAAATAAATTCATTAGACCAGCTTAACCTGAATGGCAAAATAAGCTTATGGGAGAGTCCCAAATCTTCTATGGAGCCCTCTCTTCTGTCAGCATAATTGAAAACTACAAGTCTCCTATGCCACCAAATAAGTGGTTAGAAATTATAACTACAATGAGAACTATTACATTTGGGACTTTCTAATTCCAAAATGCTAAGCACTCTACCCTCACTTTACATCAGAAACGATGGCGAATAAGAAGGATCAACTGACTTCAGATTCTAAAATTAAATCAGAAACCCCTGAAACTTTGTTAGATTTATGTCCTCGATTTTGCAACTCATTCTCTTTACAAGGGCATCCAAAACAATCTTCACTTTCTCCTACACCAGTTCAGATGAGCACAATGTCATCAATGTCATGACTCAGAGTAATGTTTGCAAATGTTTGCAGAATGTCAAGTCAATCAAGGTCCCTTTGGACTGCATGGTAATAGAGGAGAATTTACATAACCCTAGAGTAAACTGGTGAATATAAATTGTTCACTTTCCCATGTGAATGCACACTATTTTGGTCACCCCCCCCCGGTGAGGATTGACACACTGTATTCTGCACACTATTGTTATATACAAAATTCCAGAGTTTCTCCTGCTTTCACTATAGACATTGCATCAACATATATGAAGGCAATTGCCACTTTACTAAATTTTCAGAAGTCTACTGATGTTCTCAATTCTCCATGTAGGTTTTTCTGTGGCCATCAAACTAGTGACTACAGGATGGGCTTTCCATCCACTGACCATCATGCCAAAGAATTCTATTTTGTGTAAACTTTCTATTATTCTCCATGGCTGTTGTCTGCATTGTTATCATCACGTTTCCTCATCCAAATACCTCTGAAGAAATATGGACATTTCCTTCTCTTTCATTTTCAGTGATTCTAAAAAATTGCCTTTCTCTAATTGAAGAATCAGTAAGAAATATTTGTCATGAGTTTTTACAATGATCTGTCTGAATCCTTAATGGGTGAATGTTGTTATTCTCACTTGTTTGCTTCTATGTTTCAAAATGGCTCAAATCCAGAAATTAAGTGAAGAATTTCCTAGTTGTTGGTCAGTCCATGTTCACCAGTTTTGGCATTGTTTATCAAATCAAATAGAATTTTCTTATGTCTATTGTATGTGGGCAGGTGATATTTTTTTAATTTTTTTAAAATTTACTTTGTATGTGTATGTATGTACTGTCTGCATGCATGTTTGTGCACAGTGTCCTGCAATGCCACGGAGGTCAGAAGAGGGTGTCGGATTCCCCTGGAACTGGAGTTAAAGACGGTTCTCAGCCTCCATGTGGGTGCTGGGGATCAAATCCGGGTCCTCTACAAGAGCAATTGGTGCTCTTAACCACTAGGCCATCTCTCCAGTCCCATAGCAGGTGATATTTTGAATAAGCCACTCTTGGCATTGAGCTGATGGTTCTAGAACTTTCATTCTGACCAACTTAAACCATTGAACTTAATTTGTAATTTGTATCTTAAATATCATATTCTGATTTAAATGTCAGTTAACCCCAAAGTGTCATGGCTTGATGGTCTTTTGTCTAGCTGGTGAGATTATGTTAGGTGTTCAGGCCTAACTGGAAAAAGTAATCATGGGAGGCATGCTGAACAGAGTTATATGTGACCTGTGGTCACTTCCTTGTCTCCATAAGGTAAGCATATCCCTCTATCATGCTCTTCTGATATCAGGTTTTGCCTCACACTAGCCCAGCTGTGGACAGTTGACAATAAAATGAATCATCTTAAACCACGATCCAAAATGAATTTTTTCGAGTTTTCCTGAGCTGTTTGTCACAATGACGAAAGTCTGGCTAACAATCATAGTCTGCTAGAATGGCTATAGAGTGTTACAGGATAAAGACCCTTGGTTAACAATCCCCTTACTGTCCATGGAAGTCATGTTAGTATGTCCCTTATCAAGTCAGTTATATCCATTTGATATTCTGTTCTCCTATAGTGGGTCAATCTCATATGATATTCTATTTATTAAAATCTACTCATATGGTATTCTATTTTTATGCTTTTTATTGAGTGTTGTGTATTTCATAAACAACATCTTAATCAAATTTATATCCCCTTCCCATTGGCACCCGCCTATATCACCTCCATTGGATTTCATCCATTCCGTCTTTGTGTTAAAGCCTATCACGTCAAGTTAGTGTCCCCAGGTATCCTTCAGTGCAAGTTCATCCACTGAGGTCTATTCAGCCTACTGCTGGGTGAGGAAAAGCCCTTTAAGAAAATCAGGTTTTTCCTCACCTAGCAGTAACCAGATGCCAATAGTTTTTTCAACTAAGATTGGGGACTGCTGTCCATTTCCCAAGTTCTGTGCTGGAATTCTGTTGCTTGAGTTTGCATGGGTCTTGTGTAGGGTCCCAGGAGCTTGTAGGATTCTATTTCCATATGGTGATGTACCTCCTCCATCACTCTTAAAATGTCTCTGCCTCCTCCTCCTCTGCAGTGGTCCCTGAGCCCTGGGTGGCATATGAATTATGCTAAATTTCAGCACCTCTTACTAATCACAATTCAAATTTTCTTATCATTAACAATATTTATGTGGTTTTATGTATAAAATTAATTAAAATTCATCTCTGTATTTTCACAGTAATTTAATGAATAAATTTATGGAAAGGTAAAGAAAAAATGTAGAGGTATGTAAAAGCACTTTTACTAAATACTTTCTATGTGGCTTTATCCAAGATCAGCAATAAGCAGTCCAATCATTATTTAACACTGTACACAATCATCTAAAGATAGTATACTCTACATTTGACTAATGATTAAATTGTGATACAGATGGTCCCAAAACCTGGACAGATTCAATGACTGGCAACATGTGAACTAAGAATGTTTGAAGCCTCACATGCTAAAGACTGTACTTTTTACATTCCTCAAGATATGGGCTGGAGGTGAATATTATTGCCTTTAATTTACTTGAATTTCAAGACTTTTCCACTAGAGGCTTGAGTCTTTCCCAAATCTTCTGTCTGGCGTCACACATGAAACTAAATGCAAAAATGGCCATACCAGTATCCATTTCCTGACTGTCCAATAAGTGCCTTTGAAATTCAGGTGTGTATTACTTTATTAATTTAATCCATCTTGTTTATCTCTTTTAGAGAGAGGGTTTTATATTCTCATTCTCTCTCTCTCTCTCTCTCTCTCTCTCTCTCTCTCTCTCTCTCTCTCTCAACAAGATCTCCCTGTAGCTCCAGTTTGCCTGGAACTCACCATGAAAACCACGCTGTCCTCATGTTCACAAAGATCCTCTGGTATCTGCCTCCTGAGTACTGGGATTAAAGGCAAACCTCCTCCCCCCCCCCAAACACACACGTACACCAGGCCTCATATTGTTATTGTTTATCTCTTAATTGGCTTGTATTAGTCTTTTCTTCATGCAATAATTTTACAAGAAAATTGATTTTTCCAGGCCTCTTCATTATTGCAGAGTTCCTATGCATCAAAGCATACCAGAATTTCTTATTTGGTCAAATGAGTAATTGTAAACTTCACTCCTCTGAGGCTTAGAATTCCTATTCTCCCTGGATGGTGCATTCTGGCTGTCAGAAGTTATCTTGATTAGAGTCAGATAACTGAAGATATAAATATTATCTTTAGTCATGATTAGCAAATTGGACAATGTAGCTACTACTGTGCAGTCAAAGGGTTTGCTAACATTTGTTAGTTTACAGGGATGGATCCACTGAATTTAAGGCCCATTTGACAAAAGAATGTCACACACAGATGTAGGATTTTCCTTCATGGCAGGGAAGAAGGTAGAATCTTTTGCATAGCAGCAAGCTGAAAGGAAACACAGAAGTGAAGCCTTATAGCCTGAGATTTTTGTGATTTTTTTTTTCCTACACAATAAGAAATGTGAATCCTTATTGTGAGTAAAACAATGGGGAAATAGATAAGGAACAGAATTGTGTACTCTCCTCATGTGACCCCAAGGTAACAGGAATATATAACATGTTCACTACCACCCATTGTAAGCTGTACCCTGATTTTGCAAAGCAGTATACTCAAATTTTTATTAAATAGTATATAAAGCTGGGTTAATTAAAAGTACATTTGGAGGTAAACAGAAGAATTAGAGTTTCAATTCAACACAGTTTGAGAACGGCTCAGATGTTCAAGTGAATTGAACACTAGAATACTTTATTGAAGTTCCAGCTTACTAATAAAAAAGATAGTATAGCTCAAAGAGTTTCAGCAGTATTAATCCTGTCTGATGATTCTATGGCTATATTCTCCAAAATTTTCAACTATTGTTTTTTTATTGATGCTTTGTATATTTCATACATCATTTTCCAATTCAGTTCAGGCATATATCCCTTTCCCTTCCCCCCACCTCACCCCTACCCATCCCAGATCATGCATTCTGCGGTAACTTTTCTGCATCTTTCTCTGTTTTTTTTTGTTTTGTTTTGTTTTGTTTTCATTTTTTTAACAATAAGTGATAATTTGTGAGTACAAGCATTTTACACAGCTCTTCCTTATGTCATAAAACAATATCTCGTTTCATCTCTCCCTTGTGGATGTACCCACTAAATCAAATCGGTGTTAACAAAACTGAGCCCAAAGATTATTCTCTTTATTCAAATTTTACAAATCCCATCTGGGTTCGAATTTAGTATTTCCATTGGTTATTTATTTTCTTCTGGAGAGGATACTTTGATATCTGTGACCCTAGATGTATAGGAAGGATTTTCTGGAAGCATGCATCTATTCCTTATTCTCTTTGGGTTCAGTTATCTGCTAAGCAGAGTGTTGTGAGTATTGTCCTAGCAGACACCTCACTTTCATTAATTTTATGTAGTATTCACTTCCTATATTGGTAGATTACTTTATCCTGGGTGCTGGAATGAAAAATAAATAAATAAAAATCTTCTGAAACAAAGGGTACTACTAGCTGATCAGTGGCAATAAAACGTTAAAAAAAATGGCAGAGATGGCTCAGAGTGTAAAACATTTGCCATGCAAGCATGAGAACTAGAGTTTCAGGATAAGCTTGGCTGATGTGGCATGCCACTATGGTCCCCATACTTAGGAAATTCAAGATGAGGACTGCTTGGGGAAAATTGGCAAGCTAGACTAGGAATTGATTTCTTTTTCCAACAAGAGAGTCTGGTGCAGTAAATAGAGAGCAGCTGGGGTACAATACCTAAAAATCAGCCCCTACCCTATAGCCAAATGCACAAGCATGCACATATATGTGCCCACACCCATACATGCATGGATTATGGATTCCACACTCATATACATATGCAAAAAAGAGCTGTTGAATGTGGAAGAAAAATGAAATTTTAGGGTCATAATCAGAAAATTAGTTTTATTTAAAATTTAAGCCGGGCATGGTGGTGCACACCTTTAATCCTAGCACTCTAATCTTAGCACTCGGGAGGCAGAGGCAGGCAGATCTTTGTGAGTTCAAGGCCAGCCTGGTCTACAGAGTGAGTTCCATGTCAGCTGGGGCTACAGGGAGACCTTGTCTCGAAAAGACAAAAAATAAATAAATAAAATAAAATTTAGAAGCTATTCTAAATATATATTGTTTTCATGTATTTACAATTTATAGATTTTATTATTTTTATTTTATACATATGAGTGTTTTGTCTGCTGTGTATAAGTGCATTCATGTCATGCAATACCCATGTAGGTTTGATTCCCTGGAACTGAAGCTATGGATGGTTGTTAGCCACCATCGAGGTACTGGGATTTGAACGTAGGTCTTCTACAAGAGTAGCCAGTGCTCTTAACCACTGAGCCATCTCTCCAGCCCCCCCAAATATATTTTAACTAGACTCTGATATAAGAAAAGGCATATGGATTACTATTATGTCACTAAATAATTTCATAATCACAGAAAAAATAATCATGAATGGAGGCCTGATATTCCAGGTCCAATGTTAGTATATGTCCTATGGCATACGTAGATGAATATGAATCTCACACAGAATTAATTTTTGAAGATGCTATTCACAAAGTTCTTTAAAAAGTTTATAACGAAAAAATCACTTTCTGCTTTTTTTATTTTAATCTTCAAATTTACATATCCGTTGAAGAAGAACATGCATAAGCACTAGTTTAAGGATATGTTAACAGCAGACTTTCTTGGAATTTGGCCAAATTCGGTATCAACAAAACATATCCTTATCTAAGAAAAAGAAGATAATTATTCTTCTCTAATTTCTAAGGAATATTCCTGCCTTCTACTTAAAGTGATCCTGAACAATCCAACTCCTGAAAAGTATTTTCACAAAAAGTTTTTGCACAGTAGAATATGTATTTTTCAAAGTTCTAAATTTATGCAATCCTTGAGTTTCTTTACTCTCAAATATCTATACAGTGCCCAATAATGTTCTTCAAATAGGAGACATTTAAGAAATGCTTGTGGAATAAATTTGTGATCTTCAATTAATATTATTTATTTATAAAAATATTTCATTTTCTATAAAATGGGTAAAATTAATTAACATTATAATTAATTAACATCTCATCTCCTAAAATAAAGAATGCTTAATGGATCAGAATTCTGTGTTGTGACATTTATAGTAAATGTAATTTGACTAGAAAAATGAAAGGCTCTGCAATAGAAGTAACTATGAAATGTAGGTTTCCCAGGCATACTTGTGAATTTTTGGCAATGGAAGTAAATCTGGTTTAATGGAACCAAATATACAGACCATACCTCAGCCAAGTGCTTTCTGCAGTCAGTAACCACTTTCTAATCACAAATATTTCTCCTTCTCTATAGAGAGATGAGGCATGAGATAGTTTTGTGGCTCACATGTGAACCTATTTTCAGCCATGAAAGTAAGTAATCACTGTAGAGGACATAGCTGGATAAAGAAATAATTCCATGTATGTTTTATGAGGAAATGATGCCTATAGAATGAAAACTTAAAAAAAAAAAAGAACCTAAGTCATTGAATGACACAAAAGAAAACAATGTGTTACTTATCAAAAAGGAGATAAGATAGTCTAAATAGTGTTGAAAGTTCTATGAGAAGTGCTTGTGGCTTTTTATTTTAAGCATAACCATAGAAGGACAAGGAAAATAAGAACCTTGTGAGTTTTTATTTTTTTTCAACAGATGCATCCATTTATGTTGTCCTTATTAGAAGGAAGTTAATTCCTTGACATCTATCCCTACTGCTTAAGTAGGTAATGAAACTGAGGTTATTGACTATGTCTCTGAAAACTCAGAATACTACAAACATAATTTAAAATGAATTCTCCAGTGGACTAGATTTGTTTAACCTTTATGTGAAATATTGATTCCTTTCTATATTCAACATTAAACTCTATGACTTTTTATAACTTAATATTTTTATTTTATGTGTATTACTGAATTTCTTGCATGGATGAAAGTGCATCTATGTTATACAGTGTCCTTGGAGGTTAGAAGAGGTTGTTGGATCCCCTGCAGTAATATCTGTGGATGGTTGTTAGCCACCATGTGGGTACTGGAAATTGACCCTAGCTCCCAGGCAAGTGCTGCCAGTGCTCTTAACTGCTAAGTCATCCCTTCAGCCCCCTTGTTTATTATTTTTAAATAATAAAATAATAATCTAAATTACCAAGGAATTCAGCAAACATATTTATAATAATATTAGTGTTTTTAAGATGAGGTAACATGTGCTTCTCTTTGTTTAGTTGCACTCTTTTTTGTCTGCTCACAAAGAATGAGAACCACTGCACATTAAGTAATCTATGATTTTATCATGACTATAAAAATGGACTACATGTCTGAAAAACATCAAGCAAATTGAAGTTCAGGTGTACTCAGCTGCTATAGTGATATGAGACACATACCAGTGGATAGAGAGACAGACAAAAGAATCATGAGTGATAACCTGCAAATTCTACAGATGTTTGTGAAAGACATCCACTTTTGATTTTATTATTGGAACCATTTCATCACTAGTGCACTGTGTTATCAATGATAATTCTACTATCAAATTCATCTCATGTTAAGCCAGGCATGGTGGCACACGTCTTTAGGCCCAGCACTTGGGAGGCAGAGGCAGGCAGATCTCTGTGAGTTCAAAGCCAGCCTGGTCTACATAGTGAGTTCCAGGACAGCTGGGGCTACAGAGAGACCTTGTCTCCAAAAGATAAAAAAAATTCACATTAATTATTATACATACATTACATATTTCAAATTTAAGAAATAATATTTGTGCATCATAATTAACATCATTTGCCAGTTGGAACATTTTATGTTAGCTTGAAGGTTCCATAAAATCATCCTGTCCTTGTTCACCATATTTCTTTCTATATTAATCTTTACACTTTTGTCAAATTCATTAAGTGGGGAAGGAAAGAAAACACAATGATCCTATTTGACTAATTTGTTGGCAGAACATAAAACTAGAATTTGAGGTGAAAGCTGCACAGTTTCTAGTACATCCTCAAGCCAACATTCCTATCGTGTCTGTGACAATAGAGCCCAATTCCATTTCTTTCTGAATGCATTATAAACACAATGCTGTTATCTCAGTACTATAATTTCATCACTCCTAAGCTTGTTTAGAATTTAATATTCTCCCTACTGGCCTGCAAGGGAGTATGTAAAGCATTTTATTAAAATATTTAAATTCAAGATGCAAAAATAGTACTTTAAAAATAATTAATATTATGAGTAATAATTTCAAGTAGAAAATACACACAAAATCTCTGTAATATATTTTCTAATATTACCAGAAATCACAGTGATTTCACTTTATTCTGTGAACATGAGTAGACTAAATTACTACTTTATTACTTCTCTTGAGTAGTTAATTAAAATAGGTTATTCACTGATTCATTATTGCTATTGAGTATTTTATTCAAATATGAATGAGCAGGCAATTTTAAACTATAAATTCTGAATTCAGACTAAGGGATTGTTGTGTGTTCTTTTTCTTAATAAGAAACTCATAAAAGAGTGGACACAGTAAGACATATTAGACATATTTATATCTTAGGAGTCTTTGTTATACATGATGACTAATATAAGTATGTCAACATGTTCTTTGATACACCTCTGAAGAAGATAAGTTTGGATAGCAGGGCTCTTCAACTGGCATGAAACAGTTGTAATTCACTGATGGTGATTGTGCATGAGGATATGAAAATTCTAATACTTAATGTTAGACCAGCGACGTTATGAAATAAAAGTTATATTTTCACATACTCTCAAGCTTATATCAGAAACTGAGGCAATTAAAGCAACTAATTAGTATTCATTATTATAAAAATAATCATTTAATTTTCGGGATGGAGAGATGGCCTAGCGGTTAAGAGCGCCGACCACTCTTGCAGAGGACCCGGGTTCGATCCCCAGCACCCACATGGCGGCCGAGAACCGTCTGAAACTCCAATTCCAGGAGAACTCCAGTTCCAGGGGAATCCGAGACCCTCTTCTGACCTTCGCGGCATTGCACGACACGGGTGCACAAACTTGCATGCAGACAGTACATTCATACACATACAGAAATAAATAAAATTAATAAAAAAATTTTTTAAAAAATCATTTAATTTTCACTTATATAGAATAGATATTCAGTACTCGTTATTGGTGGATGGCTGTTCTCTCTTATAGGTAATATTCTGGGATGAATTCCAATATCATTTTCATATGATTTCCAAAGATCTCATTATCTAGGCAATGGTCATTGAGTGAGTGAAGGGAAATAATAATTATAAATATATCGAATGTTTACACAAGATCGAACTTCAGTGGTATGCTCCATTTGCATGTTTGCTTTACTGATGTTAAGTCAGTCTTATGATTTATGCTAGTTACAAAGGAATTTGTTGAGTTTAGGTTTGTGCCAAGGAAGAGTAAGAAATTTGTTTGCTGGAGGATTATTATCTACCTTAGAGACTTATGAACAGGAGGTTTAGGTTCTCATGAAATAAAATAAAATAAATAAAAATCTATTAGTCAAGTACTTCACTAAATCTTAAGGAATGCATTTTAATAAGCCAAGACAATTTTGAGGTTTATTTATCACTATCTGATTTTATTTATTTATTTCTTTATTTATTTATTTATTTATTTATTTATTTATTTATTTATGAGACAGGGTCTCCCTGTAGCCCCAGCTGGCCTGCAATTCTCTATGTAGACCAAGCTGGCCTTGATCTTATAGAGATCCTCCAGTCTCTGCCTCCTGAGTGCCGGGATTAAAGGCTATGTATTTATTTTTAATATCTGAATTATTCTGAGTCATATATGTATTATACATAATATATTTCCTCTCTGTATCTAATATTACCTTCTCTTTTTTTGAAATGTACCATCATTCTTTGAGTGTACATCATGCTTATGCGACCTGTGTGTGCCACAGAGCACATGTGGAGGTCACAGGAAATTTTTGTGGAATCAGTTTCTCCTTCCACCTTGACATGGGTTCTAGAAATTGATATTAATTTATCCATCTTGTACAGCAAGCATCTTTACTAAGCCATCCCACTGTGCTGACATTTGTTCCATTATTATCATGCAAGAAACTATGAAAAGTTTATGCTTTCTAGATGCTTACTAAGTGCTGGACCCTCTAAGTGCTTTACATGACTCAACTTATTTGATGTACATTTTAGCAGTTGATTTATTTTTATTTTATGTGTATGTGTGTTTTGGATGCAAAATATGTAAGGGCACCATATTAATGCAGTGCCAGAAGAGGCCAGAAGAGGGCACTGGATCCCTGGAACTTTACTTAACAAAAGATTTTTGACTATCTTGAGTGAACTGAACCCAGGTCCTCTGAGAGAGCAGCAACTGCCCCTAATACTAAGCCATCTCTCAAGACCTTTATTTAATCTTTGTAGATTGCTACATGATGTTGAGACTATAATTGTCTCTTGAATACAGATGAGACAACAACCAACAGAGAGCTTAAGTGATACTGTTAAATGGAAAATCTTAAATACTGAATGAAGAATAATTTTCTTCAGAGTCTCCAGCTCTAAAAACTTCACTATAAATCTAAGAAATGAACAACTTTGTTTTCCTTTTTGTCATTCCTCCTGATGTTAGTAATTGTAAGTCAATGCTAAGAAATAGCACTTTCAGCTGTTAGATTGGTGGATGTTTTTGAGAGCACATT
This sequence comes from Rhizomys pruinosus, assembly GCA_009823505.1. NCBI lineage: Eukaryota > Metazoa > Chordata > Mammalia > Rodentia > Spalacidae > Rhizomys > Rhizomys pruinosus. The sequence continues at coordinate 176,422 of VZQC01010078.1, forward strand.
AGTTTAACCACCATTAATTGTTAAACATACTGCAAAGGAAAATGTTCAAAACTTATTTCTAGGTTTCTGTATGTACTTTAAACGTTATCTTAAAATTGTTGTATGGATTCATATGATAACACTTTGTCACATCTTTGAAGATAGTATATTATCATCCCAGCTGAGTGATTCTGGAAGATGTAGTGCATGAGCAATTTTAACAGTATTTGGTGGGGTTGGACAGCAAAACTGCAGGAATTGGCAGCCCCAGGAACACATGCTCATCTGTAATAAGGGTGGTGATACTATCATCTCCCCTGTTGTCACACAAAGACATTGAAAAGAAATAAAAGATGATTACCTGTTGGCTTTTCAGGAATTACAGAAACTTCGCTCAGACTGCTTGTTTATGAGAAAGAAGTACCTTTCCCTGTCTGTTTTGATTCATCAGGTTACTTTATTCTGATCTATCTTGTCAGATAGTACCTTGTTGAGCGTTCCATAGTATGCCTTTGAAAACTATTATTATTCTTCCTAGTCCAAATAGCGAGGCACAACTAAGTATTTGTGAAGCTATCATTTTAAATGTCATTAGAAAGTCTATAATTCACTTATCTGAAGATTTTATTGACAGTTTATTTTAAACATATTTTCCTAAATTCTATTTAACTTGTGTATTTTTTTTATTTTAAATTGTAGCACTGAAGAAATCCAGGAGACAATGTCTTTGCATTCTTTATTTTTAGTCCATTCATGATTGACTATTAATAACATATCAGGGGAAACAGTAGTAAAATTCATAGCAATAATCATCATACTCTTTGAGATCTTAATATGTGTCATGAAGTGTTATAAGATTCTTAAAGATGTAGATCTTTTTGTAGCTGAAATCACTGGTAAATTTCCATGTTCATTTTCACACTAGATAGAAATAAAACAAGTTTCCACATAAAAGAAAAACAAGGTAGAGCTATTATAACATAAAATGCAAAGGGGGCTAAATATCATAGAGAATAAATTCATCTTCTCTAAGAACTTTGGAAAGACATATTTATGTCTTCAAACTAAAAATTACCATTGTTTTAAATAACAGCTGCTTGAAAAATATTTTGAAACTATTTTTCCCTTCAAAATAAAATGTATGTGTAAAATTCTCTGTCATCCTTTTTGGATACAGCTGATCAGGACATTTTTAGTTGATTTGTTCTATTTGTTTGAGTGTGTTAATGCAAATGTTTTGGGGCAGTTATGTAAAATGAGGGCAGAAAAGGATGTCAGATTCTTCAAAAGTGGAGTCAAAGGTTTTTGGAAGGCTCTCTTTTTGTTTGATGGATGCTGGGAGCTGAATGACTAAGCAGTAAGTGTTGTTAGCAACTGAACCTACTTTCCAGCCATCTGAACACTTTTATAAGATACATTCAATAAAAGAAATATATTGGTGGGGTATAATGATACGCACCTGTAATCTGTACATTAGGGTGGCTGAGGCAGTAGAATCAATAAGTAAAAGCCATCCTGGTCCACATAGTGAAACCAATTTCATAAACAAAAGAATGAATGAATGAATGAATGAATGAATGAATGAATACACATTTATATACAGTATATGCTTTAATGTATTTACTGTGAAAAATAAACAACCCTTTAATTTTTGCTGCTTACAATTTCCATTGTATGTTAGCTAATAAAATTTCCATTGTATGTTAGCAAACAGCGTAACGAAGAAACAAATTAGCATCTTAGAAACTCATAATTTTTAAAAGGGTTTGACAGACAGGCTAACCTGTTTTGATGTAGAAATTTCAATTTATTGCATCTGTAGACAGTCAATATGAATGAATAAAGCAATATTCAGGAAGTAACAGATTTTTCTGCATTAGTGGTATTATAGCAAAGGGCAGAACTTTGTTATAGTGCCTTTTAAAAGCCTATTTGTGGTATTTTATGACAACCAAACAAAGAAAATCAGATGTTGTCAACAATTTGATAGCATAGGACAGATGGTTTCTCTTAGTTTTATTTTTGTTTCTTGTATTGGAGAACATTAAGTTTGCATACTCTTCATTGCAGCTAATTGGCCCAAAAATCTAGGTTAAAATTGCATTTTACTGAAACACTTACATCAAAGGTAGAAAAATAAGCATTGTTTACAACTGTGAAACAACTACTACATTATTTTAAATATGTGACAGTAGTTTACTCAATGCAATTCATTATAAGGCTAAACTTACACAAATAACAGAACTAGCAATCAACAGTAAGAATCGGAGAGTGTCTCCTAGTGTGCATGATGAATTTAAATCTTTTAATTTGAGACAGGAAAGAAGATATTTTATAAGAGTTGTGGAAAAGAAAGTGCTGTAAGACTTACTCTAAACAATGCTGTCTTCATGCATTTTCAATATTTATTTATAATGAGGCCATTTCTATGGAAATGAGACCATCACTTTTAGGAGTTCTGTACAATTGATTCATTTATAATAGTTTTTTGAGACCAGTGATATATATATTTTTTTAATTTTATTAACTTTATTTATTTCTGTATGTGTATGAATGTACTGTCTGCATGCAAGTTTGTGCACCCGTGTCGTGCAATGCCGCGGAGGTCAGAAGAGGGTGTCGGATTCCCCTGGAACTGGAGTTCTCCTGGAATTGGAGTTTCAGACGGTTCTCGGCTGCCATGTGGGTGCTGGGGATCGAACCCGGGTCCTCTGTAAGAGCGGTTGGCGCTCTTAACCGCTAGGCCATCTCTCCAGCCCAAGAGACCAGTGATATATTTTAATGCAAGTTCCAGAGAACTTCCTTTGTCATGAGACCCAAAGACAGTGAAGAAATCTTTTAATCTTTTACACAGGATGTTTCCCAACTACAGCCACATCTGGAGCTCATATTACTGAATGTAAGAGTAAAAATTTAAGTAAGTTTTATAAGGATTGGAATAATGAATATATCTTGGGACTCAAGTGTGTCTATAGTAGGTGACTGTATGATCAGAGCAATGAGTTATAAGTCTGTGGTTATCAACCTTATATATTAGGTAAGAAGGAAATAGTAAGCCAGATGTTTTTCCTTGATTGTTTCAGTCATTCAAATGATTGTGAAAATGAGTTTTAATTAGGGAAATTGGATATAAACTTGGCTTCATCACCTCTTCACAGGAAATGTTACCATTTTGCCTTAGTATTCTTTATTTTACATGTAAAATGAGATTCCTAATAATTCTCAAATAAGTTTATTTATAGAAATATGTGCCTGGGAATTGAATAACATGATTATGTTCAAAATATAACAAACTCTCAATAAATAATTGTTGATATGAATATTTAGCTGAGGTATATATAATATATGAAAATTATTATTTCAATGCAGAAAAATATAATACAAAATTAAAAATTAGTCATAGGTTGTAATTTCAGGTAGAGTGATAGCTCAGCAGTTAAGAGCACTTACAACTCTTGAAGAGAACCCAAATTTAGTTCCCAGAGCTTATCTCTTATCAGCTGACTCCCAAATGCGCATAACTCTAGTTCTAGGAGGCTGATGCTCCCTTTCTGCATGAACCTCTGCACACAGGCACATGAATTCACCTGGGTATACACATACACAAAAATTAAAACATTAAATTTAATTTAATTATTTATATAAATTGTTTTATTGAATTTTTAAATTTATACAATTCGATGATATTTAGATCCCTTGACCTACCCACATCTCCACTTATTGCCACCATATATATGGCCTATAAGAATGAAATTTTTGTACCCAAATTCCTGTCAGTGTTGGTTTATCCACTGGAGCTGTGTTAACCTACCATGAGTCACATCCTTAAGAGAGACTAACTCCCACAAAACCCATCCACTCACTAATAGTTCTTCAGGTGAAGTTGGGTTTCTTACCTCCCCATAACTATGCTGGAATTTTGTCTGATTTGAGCTGCATGGGACTTGTGTATGCTGTCACCATTGTTGTGAGTTCATATGACTAACTGGTCTGCTTTCTGGAAAATTATGTTTTCTTATGGTCATCCACCACCTCTGGCTCTTAAATCTTTCAGCCCCGTATTCTGTAATGATTTCTAAGCCTTGGGGAGGGGGCATAAATTTGATTAGGCATCCTATTCAGGGATAAATGTTCTGTAGCCTCTTGTTTTCTACACATTAGCCAGTTGTGAGTTTCTATGGTAAGAGCATCTGCTGCATAAGGAAGCTTCTCTGGTGAGAGTTGAGAGAAACAGTAATCTATGGGTATAACTATAAGTCATTAGGAGTCAGTTTAATACTGTACCAATTTGGTAGAAAACTATTACACATCCCCTGTGCCCTGTGACCAGTCTAGATCACAGTTCCTAGGCCTAATATCAATGTCAGACATGGGCTCCATGCTATGAAGTGGACCTTAAAACTAATTAGAAAGTGATTGGTTGTTCCCATAATATTTGTGCCACCATTTAACCAGTGGGAATATATTATCAGGTCAATTGTTATAGCCCATAGGATTACAGCTGGATAATATCGATGATCATTTTTCCAGGAGCATGCACAGCCCCTTCCAGCATTATGGAAACTATCCAGTAGAGATGAGGATCTGAAGTCAATATCAGCTTGATTTCTCCTTGTTTGTTCTACAACTCATATATTTAGTGTCTTTAGCAATAGAGTCTTACAATGAAGTTCTTGTGGGTAACCAAGGGCAGGGACAATCACCAGTAATTTTAAGGGTCTATGAGACCTGGTCAACAGCTTCAAGACAGGGAGTCTATTCCTGGCATGAAGGCTTTAATTTTTACCCCATGGTATCCAGTAGGAGCAATGTTACAGTGTTATAAAGTATATAATCTCTTTTTCTTATATATATATATATATATATATATATATATATGTTTGTTTCTGTATTTGAAAATTTCTGAGAAAGTAAACAACAAATTATACCCCATGCCTAAGGATATACTTATCAGATAGGAAGCAAAAGGACTGGGAATGTTGGTCTTCATATATATATATATATATATATATATATATATATGCATATATATATATGCATATATATGATTTGTATCATTTTTTTCTTATTGTGAATTACAAATAATGATTGTGCATTAAATGAAGATATAGAGGATAGTTGTTGCATTAAAATTAATTATCTCTAATGTAAAATCTATATGAAAAGACATAAGTGGTTAAAGACACTAAAAAAAACAAGACTCATATTATAGAATTTCAAGGTTGCTAACTATTTAAAACATATTGTCTTAAGGTATACTCTAGTTATAAGAGTAAAAAGTTATTTTTTCTATGGTATAATCATCTTTATGTTTTATCACATCACATTTTAAAGTATTCTTTATAACGTTTATATAGGGCTGGAGAGATAGCCTAGCGGTTAAGAGCACTGACTGCTCTTGCAGAGGACACGGGTTCGATCCCCAGCACCCACATGGCGGCTAAGAACTGTCTGTAACTCCAATTCCAGGAGAACTCCAGTTCCAGGGGAATCTGAGACCCTCTTCTGACCTCCACAGCATTGCACGACACGGGTGCACAAACCTACATGCAGACAGTACACTCATACACATACAAAAATAAATTTTAAAAAATTAAAAAAATAAAACGTTTATATAGAAAGCATGGTTGAAATGCTTCACTGCTAGTGTTTGACCTTGAACAAGCAAATAAAACCCAGAATCTTCTGTACCCAATTGTGCATAAAGAACTGATCACACTTTAGTTATTCTAAGGAAATAATGCCGTGTAAATACCCTTTTCTTTTTATTACAAAAAA
>VZQC01010078.1:193276-211346 GCA_009823505.1 Rhizomys pruinosus
TGGAACTCACTCTGTAGACCAGGCTGGCCTCAAACTCACAGAGATCCGCGTGCCTCTGCCTCCCAAGTGATAGGATTAAAGGCGTGCGTGCGACACCACGCCCGGCATTTATTTATTTCTGTATGGGTATGAATGTACTGTGTGCATGCAAGTTTGTGCACCCGTGTCGTGCAATGCCGCGGAGGTCAGAAGAGGGTCTTGGATTCCCCTGGAACTGGAATTCTCCTGGTATTGGAGTTTCAGACGGCTCTCGGCCGCCATGTGGGTGCTGGGGATCGAACCCGGGTCCTCTGTAAGAGCGGTCGGCGCTCTTAACCGCTAGCCCAGGATTTTTTTTTTCTATATGTGTATGAATATATGTGTATGAATGTACTGTCTGCATGCAGGTCTGTGCACCCGTGTCATGCAATGCCGCGGAGGTCAGAAGAGGGTGTCGGATTCCCCTGGAACTGGAGTTTCCGACGGTTCTCAGCCACCATGTGGGTGCTGGGGATTGAACCCGGGTCCTCTGTAAGAGCGGTCGGCTCTCTTAACCACCAGGCCATCTCTCCAGCCCCTAGCCCAGGATTTTTAAGAGCAGTCAGTTTCAACCAATGTGGAGTGGTATGCATCTCCAAATACAGCGTGTAATTGGAGATGCATACCACTCCACATTGGTTGAAACCTATAGAACTTTAGAGAATAAAGACTGAACAATAGTATATGTAAATTTCAAAAGTCATTTAAGATGTCCAACTAGAGAAAAATGGAAAATGGACTATGACAGACTAATCTAATCATATTATGAATGTAATAACCTCACTGCATGCAGTTAAGGAAAAAACTGCAGACCTGAAACACTAGAAATTCATGGAAATGGGAAGACAAAAGGGAAAAGTATGTAAGTACTGAAATCTGGTTGCTGAAATTCTGAGTCTTGGGATATGAGCTAGCACACTGATCTCAATTTCCTTTATCCTGCTCCAAAAAGATAAATAAGTGACTTGTCATGGAACAGAAGTTTCTCATTGACAGTGATTCATCATAGAGTGGTTGACAACAGGGAAGCAAAGGGGGAAATCTGGAGTGATCCACATGGAACTAAGTTAGAGTTGGAGACACAGATGTGAAGTCAGCTGGATCCTGACTTTTAATACTATCCTTTATTTAAACAAGCCAGGCTTCCTTGGACAAAATGGAAATTATTCATTCTGAGTTTGTGGCAGGCAGTATATAAGATGAGTCAGAGATAGCTGATACTTCTAGGAAATAAGAAAATATTAAAATAGGAATAAACATGAAACTGGTATCTTGCTAAACAAGTGGGGTATTAATAGAAAAAAGCACAATATACAAGGGGAAATTATTCGAAAAGAAAAATAATGCACTATTGAATTATACTCAAAGCTAGGCAATAAATATCCATAGATCCATATAGACATCAACAAATGGTCCCACAAACTGATGAATGGATAGCCAAGGTCCATATTATTCATAAAGAAACAGTCCTCAAATCCAAGCTGGAACTGCTTGGCTCAGGGCAGAATTCCAAGCAAAAGGTAAATGTGGTCTTAATGTCCTCTCAAACATGTGGAATATACATCTCCAGCTTTTTATTATGGATTTTGTAAAGTGATAGCCTTTGAAAGTGTAAATTGTGAAAAATGATATGGGGAAGAAAAACTTAGAGAAGAATAAATTAAATTAAATAATAACTCTTCAGCTAGTGATTAAGATCAACACCATGTGTGACAAACCAATAGTAATAGCTTGTGCCCTGGAGATGACATAGTGATATTGACAAATTCTCACTATGCTCTTCTTCCCTATAACTCTTAATTCCTGTAGAATCATTAGAAAATTATGAATGAATGAGAGTCACTCCACAAAATTCCCAGATATGGTCATTCAAAGTTGCTGAAGTCATGCTAAACCAGGGACATCTGAGACAGTGTCACAGTTTAGAGAAGCTGAAGAAGGCTTTGATGACATGAGTCCAGATGGACAAGATATGTGTGGCCTGGAGGATGGTATCTTAGAAAGTGAAGTCAGTGAAAAACTGATGAGACCTAAATAAAACATGGCCTTTCTTTAAAAATACATCATCACTGACAAATATAACATTTTAATTTAGGATGATAATGTTACCTGAGCCTAGTGGATCATACATGGAAGTTAATGCATAATACTCCTTAGTGGTTCTAAAGTAGAAATTATTTTAAAATATACTGTAGCCTAAATGCTGTACAAATTACCTTCCCATTCCTACTTTCTCAGTACATTATTTTCCTAAATTTCTACACTGAGAAACTGAGGTTCAGATTAGGTCAAAGTTTAATGACATACTTAAGTTCAAAATGTCACTACGTGTTTCAGCAGGCCTAAAGCAGACTATCAAAAAGATAAGCGCTAGTCTATTGTCAATATTATAATATAGGTAATAAGTTTATGCTTATTAAGATATCTCTTATTTAAAAAGAATTTATGTCTACAACACCAATAAATATTTAACATGGTAAGTGGGGCATTTAGAATTAGAGTGAGACCAACTTTGAATGATCATGTCTTGCAATTTTGTGGAATAACTCTCATTCATTCATAGTTTTCTAATGATTCTACAGGAATTAAGAGTTATATGGAAACTAAATTTAATAAATATGTTTACTTCTGATAATATAAATATATATATTCTTCTGGATCTTTGATATATTTTTTGAGGAAAACTATCTCATTAATAATCCACTTGGTATATATTTTTATAAATTAAGTTAAATTATATGTCAGCAAATTTGAATCTGACTCTGATCTAAGTTTGAAATTAAAAATATTTTAATAACTTTTATTAACCTTTGTTCTTCATTGATTAGACAGCTTTATTACTAAAACTCGTTAGCATTATGCTCCATAAAACATTTAATAAAATATAGTATAAGAAAAGAATATTGTTCAAATGTAAGGAGTTTAATAATAGTCGTGTTTTAAGATTGCTAAAACTGATTTAACCAAGGAATTTAAATGTTGCAAGCTTCTAACAATATTCGTAAGCACAAGGTGCACACCACACATTTACAGTCTTTACCTAAAACAGCCAAGAACTTCATGTCTCTTCCGGAGGCTAATTCATTAGCACTTCACCTTTGACAGTCACTGGTGTTAACTTTCAAATGTACTCTCCTAAGTGCTAAAAATACTGTGAACAATTTATTCCTGGAATGATTTTGCATGTTGAGTGTTCATTTAAATATCCATAATAAGGGGCTGGAGAGATAGCTTAGCGGTTAAGAGCACCTACTGCTCTTGCAGAGGACCCGGGTTTGATCCCCAGCACCCACATGGCGGCTAAGAACCGTCTGTAACTCCAATTCCAGGAGAACTCCAGTTCCAGGGGAATCCGAGACCCTCTTCTGACCTCCGCGGCATTGCACGACACGGGTGCACAGACCTACATGCAGACAGTACACTCATACACATACAAAAATAAATAAAAATTAAAAAAAAAGATCCATAATAAAACAGTAGACATACAAGCATGTATATGCTAGTATAAACAATCCTATATGGGCCCAGATATATTCAGAGAAATCACTTAAAGATTCTGAATAGAAAACTAATATTCTAAAAAAAAGACACATTTTTTATATTTTTTCAATTTTTATTTTATGTGTATGAGGGTTTTGCTTTTATATATGCAAGTGCACATTTGTCATAGAGGCCAGAAGAAGATATCAGATTCCTTGGAACTGGAGTTATGGACTGTCATTAGCTGGGTGTGAGAACTGAACCCAGGTTTCTGCAAGAGCAGCCAGGACTAACTGCCCACCTACTTCTCCAGCCCCAAGACCTTCTTTTCTAAAAATTAGACTGTTTTCTTATATTATTTTTAATCATATTTATTTATTTACTGTGTGTATATGTGTTAGGCCATGCATATGCAAAGGCACACATGTGGAGGAGAGAGGAAATCAAGTCGGTTCTCACCTTCTACCATGTGTATCTAGGGATAAAATTCAGGTAATCGGGCTTCACTACAAATGCATAAATACATTTACCTACTGAGCCCCTGAAACATTTTTATATGAATGATATTTTTGGAAATGTAGCTAATCATAAGTTATTCACATGAGATTTTGTTTAATTTTTAAAGAAACAATACCTTCTACAAATGGTGATCCAGTTTTGCCAACAACATTTGCTGAAGATGATATCCTTCCTCGATTGAAGGGTTTTTTGTTTTTTTCCCCTTTGTCAAATATGAGGTGGCTGAAATTGTATGAGCTCAAGTTTGGACCTTCACTTTTGTTCCATTGGTCAATGTGTCTGTTTTTGTGCCAGTACCAGGCTGTCTTTATGACTATGACCCTGTAATATAGCTTGACATCTGGTAAAGCAAACCCCCCCCCCCGTATTGCATTTTTCACTCAGGGCTGCTTTAGCTATTCGGGGTCTTTTGTATTGCCATATGAATTTAAGGATTTTTTTCCAGGCCTGTGAAGAAGCTCATGGGGATTTCGATTAGGATTGCATTGAATCTCTATATCAATTTGAGTTAAACGGACATTTTTACTATATTAATTCTTCCAATCCATGAACATGGGAGATCTTTCCATCTTTTGATGTCATTTTCAATCTCTTTCTTCAAGGGTTTAAATTTTGGTTGCAGAGATCTTTGGCTAGGTTTTTCCCCAGGTATTTGATTATTTTGAGGCTATTGTGAGTGGGATGGTCTTCTCACATTTTTTCTCCACCTGTTTATTGTTGGTACAAAGAAAGGCTACTGATTTTTCCAGGTTAATTTTATATCCCGCCAAGCCACTTTAGTGAAACTCTTAATCATTTCTAGAAGTTTTCTGGTGGAGTTTTTACCATCCTTTAGGTAAAACTATCATATCATCTGCAAAAAGGGATAGTTTAACTTCTTCTTTTCCAATTAGTACTCCTTTAATTTCCTTCTAGCAAGCACTATGTTAAAGAGGAGTGGTGATAAGGGACAAAATTAAATCCCTACCTCTCACCCTGTACAAAAATCAACACCAAGTGGATCAAAGATCTCAAAGTAATACCTGAATCCCTGAAGGTGATAATAGAAAAAGTTGGCAACAACCTACAAGACATAGGTGTAGGAAAAGACTTTCTAAATCAGACAGAAGCTGCACAGGAAAAAAGGTCAACAGTTGACAAATGGGACCTCATCAAACCCAAATGCTTCTGTACAGTGAAGGAAACAATCAAGGAAGTGAAGAGAAAACACACAGAGTGGGAGGAAATCACCAGGGATTCATCTGACAGAGGATTAATATCAAGAATATATGCATGGTGGCACATGCCATTAATCCCAGCACTCGGGAGGCAGAGGTAGGTGGATCTCTGTGGGTTCAAGGCCAGCCTGGTCTACAGAGTGAGCTCCAGGACAGCTGGTACTAAAAGGAAGACCCTGTCTTAAAAATACCAAAAAAAAAAAAAAAAGAGGATAAAACTAAAAAGAAAAAAAAAAGAAGAAAACAAATGACCTACTCAAAAGATGGAGTAAAGAGCTGAAGAGAGACTTCACCAGTGAGGAAGTAAAGATGGCAGAGAAACATCTTAAAAAGTGTTCAACATCATTAATAATTAAGGAAATGCAAATTAAAACCACTTTCAGATATCATCTCACTCCTATACAACTGGCTAAGATCAAGAACACAAAAGACACCAAACACAAGAGAAGTTGTGGAGAAAGAGGTACACTCATCCACTGCTGGTGGGAATGTAAACTTGTACAACCCTCAAGGAAATCAATGTGGAGAACCCTTAAAAGACTCAAAATGAGCCTACCACCTGACCCAGCCATACCAGTCCTGGGTATATACCCACAAGACTCATTCTACCATAAAGACACATGCACAGCCATGTTTATTGCAGCTCTCTTCACAATAGAGAAGAGCTGGAACCAACCCAAATGCCCCTCAACTGATGAGTGGATGACAAAAATGGGGTACATCTATACAATGGAGTACTAGTCAGTGGTAAAGAAAGATGACATCATGAACTTTGCAGGTAAATGGCTGGAGCTGGAAGCCATTATGCTAAGTGAAGTAACACTCCCAGAAAAACAAGCTTCAAATGGTTTCCCTCATTTTTGGATGCTAACACCAAATTCCCAGATAAAAGGCAAGCTAAACAACATTATTGTTATATTTCTGTTTATCTGAAAACAGCTGTGTAGTTTTAATGTAAATCTTTTAACAGGTCTCTAAACTCTATTCACCACTTACTTTCACTCTCTGTAATTACTGTATATGAGTGGAAAGTATGTATGCATGTTTTACAGTAGTATGAAATTAAAGGAGGAAAATGTGAATTCCTAAACATAAAAAGAGACCGAGAGAAAGATGCAGGTTAGTTATGGCAGAGTGCATGATCTGGGATTGGGTGTGGAGAAGGGAAAAGGGAATATGTATAAACTGAACTGAGAAATGTCTGAAATACACAAAACATCAATGAAAGCATTATACAAAAATAAAAATAAATTAAAAAGGATTTGATTTGGCATGGGATATGGTGGGAATAGTTTGGCAGGATCTGAATGGGCGAGTGGGAAGCAGATATACCAAAACACACTGTGAACATGGATGGAATTCTCAAAGAATAAATAAAAATGTATTCTAAAAAATGAAAAAAAAAGCAATACATATAACATTTTTGTCTCATTTACATGATTAATTTTAATAATGTATTTATTCATTTTATTTTATGACATTGTGTGTTTTTCCTGAATCTACATGTGTACCTCCTATGGGCACTAATTGCAGCCAGGAGAGAGTGTGAGAACCCAGGAACATGGGGCTGCGGGCTTCCATTTGGATCCTGGAAAGTGAAACCAAGACCTCTGCAAAAGCTCTAAGTGCTCTTGGCTGCTGGGCCTTCTTTCTAGTCCTCTTTCCCGTAATTTCTTTTCATTTAAACTTCACAGTTCTATGCATTGTGGATCATGTATGAGGTTTATTCAACACTACAATTAAATATTTCCTAACTCTTAAATGCACATACATTTAAAAATAATTTTATCGTGTGTGAGAAAGGGAAAGAGAGAGAGAGAGAGAGAGAGAGAGAGAGAGAGAGAGAGAGAGATTGAATTGTGTCAGATGTCACACATGTAGAGGTGAGTCTGATTTGTCTCTCTATCATGAATTCCAGGCATTTCACTTAGGCCATAATGACTGAGTGTCAGGCACCTTTACCTGTTAAGCTGTCTTTCTGTATCTACATATAGCTTTGTGTCTAATGAATAGTTCATAGGAACTGTAAAAAATATATATGAGGAAATTTAACCTTTTCTCCAGTCAATGTATTGTCACTATATTGTGTTTTATTTGTAAATTTAATAAAGTTTTCCAAACCTTTTTTTAAATTGTGTAATTCATTTTGAAACATGGAACATAATTTTAAATGTATTCAATTATGTTGATTCTATTTTAATCAAACAGCTAATACAATAAGAGATTATTTGGAGAAAGGAGCAAAACAGGATCAAAGCTGAACTAATAGTATATTAAGACAAGCTATATTAATGAGGAAACATGTGGAAACCTAGTAAGTTCCTTGGGAGTCTGATATTCAGTAAAATATGAAGTGAAAGCTCTTCATGTCTAAGCCTAAGGCTGTTTAATGGATATGGTTTCCAATGTCTTGACTTGCAGGTTTTTGAAACTTTCTTCACTTTTCTCCCTTGTCTATGGGAAAGCAGAGAAGCATGCTAGTACATTTAGCTTTCATTGCATTCCCTGAGCCCAAAAAGGGGGTGCAAAGGAAGGATATGTGCTACAGTTATAAAAACATGGGTGAGATTTTCTGTCCTAGTGTAACAAGTCCAGGCAGTGAGCTTTTATCAGGGTATCAATCTGCAGGAACTTCCATAAGCCCCCAGAGTCACACTACATTAAAGTCGTTACACTTTTTTTTTTTAAGAAAGCACTGTAACATCTAGGTCTTTATTTCTTCTTGTACATTAAGCCATAAACTCATAGGGAATGGGCTCCAGCAGCTCAGGCTCCTTTCCCTTAGTTCTCACAAAGTGCGCTTCTCTGGGCGGGGCTGGCTGGCGCTTCAACTGAACCCAGGTTCCTTTCTCTTTGGTTTCCTTCTTTTTCTGGTCATTTTCATTCACGTTTCAGGAGGCTGTCTTGGCTCTTAGAGTGCTTAATATGCTCAATACGCACATTAATTCTCTTGGCAAGAATCTTACCCTTAACTTGCTTGTTGACAACAATGCCAACAGCATACTGAGTGACGTTGTAGACTGGTCCGGTTTCGCCATGGTAACATGTATGGGGCATTCCTTTTTGAACAGTACCCATTCCCTTAATGTCTACAATATCGCCCTTCTTGTAGATTCGCATATATGTGGCCAAAGGAACAATGCCATGTTTTCTAAAGAGCCTAGAGGACGTATAGCGGGTGCCTCTCCTCTTTCCCTTTATGTTTGTCATTTTGGCGAATCACTTGAAGATGGCCACTCTAGAAGAAAGGCAAAACACTTAAGCACTAACAAGTTCTCCGTGCTGTTTTACACTGATTGTTATGGGTGGCAACCTCCACACCTCAGATTCCAGGAACATCTAGAAAGTTGTTAGGGGTGGGAAGAGCCAGAGGGTCAAGGTAGTTAGCATGCTTTATACATGATAGGGAGGCTACATCAATGAAATCTCTATAGTACAGTAGACTAACAAGACTGCATAATAAGTAAACCAGTTGACATTATAGTACAAGACATGCATAATGAGTAAACCAGTTGACATTATAGTACAAGACATGCGTAATGAGTAAACCAGTTGACATTGTAGTAGAATGCAGAAAATGTCACAGGGGCTGATCTCAAGGTGAAGAACTAAAGGGAACTGATGGATGCTGAGGGAAGGAGAATCAGTTTTCTGCAGGGACTGGCTAGCTCCCTGTGAGGTTATCTAATCCCAAATGGACAGACATAAACACGTGTATACACAGCACCACTAGATGAAACATTGTGTCTGCCTTTGCGTGTGTGTGTGTGCGTGTGTGTGTGTGTGTGTGTGTGTGTGTGCATTCATACATGTATGCTGGATATGCAAAAATAATAATAAAAAAGGACAAGGATATGAAAGGAAGTGGGGGAATATAGCAGAGACAAGTGGGGATTGATGGTGAACTGGGAGGGATAGAAACAATGCAAAGATAATACTCATGTATGAAATCTGCAAAAAAATGTGTATAAAGGAATTTTTAAAAACTAATGGAGGCCTGGAGAGATGGCCTAGCGGTTAAGAGCGCCGACCGCTCTTGCAGAGGACCCGGGTTCGATCCCCAGCACCCACATGGCGGCCGAGAACCGTCTGAAACTCCAATTCCAGGAGAACTCCAGTTCCAGGGGAATCCGACACCCTCTTCTGACCTCCGCGGCATTGCACGACACGGGTGCACAGACCTGCATGCAGACAGTACATTCATACACATACAGAAATAAATAAAATTAATTAAAAAAATTAAAAAAAAAAACTAATGGAAAAGCAACACAAGTCTGTTTACTCAACATTAGCAATTTTATTTTTAATTATGCATGGGGATTCCTATAGGGTTTAACTTCCTCCTGTTATTATGTCTTTCACATTTCTAATATCTTCATTTTTATAATGATTTAATATTATGTCTTTGTCCTTCTTTGTGATTTCTAAAGTAAATAATTGATAGATGCTAAAAACTGAATCATACCTTATTATTGCCAGTTCTTGGCTGGAGCTTCTGTACCATCAATCAGAGAGACTGAAAGCAGAGGTAAAACAAAGAGGACAAACAATAGCCTACCATTTCTTATTTAATATATTATATAAAGAATAAAACTCAGAGCCTTATATTTAAATATGTGAATATTGGTTTATCTATGCACTTATGATAGGTAGCCCTTTGTTAATTCTGTTTGCAATATTTGCACAGCTTTACTAAAAAGCTTACATTCCTTCAAATACACAAGAGTTATCGATTCTAGGATTTCGAAGTTACAGGGAATAGTTAACTAGAAATGAAAACTTTTAAAGGTAATCAGATGCAATGAAACAAAAAATGAGAGAAATATCTGAACAAGTGTCCCAGTAAATAGCTAAATATTAATCATTTTCAGAGTAAGGTGAGGAATTCAGCATTTTATTAATAAAGGGCAGATGAATGACGTGAGGTCTTTATTTTTCTACTGTCCCAGTTATAGATTAATTTTGGGAAATATTATCATGAGTATTCTATATAGCCTTAACAAGAAGAAAAATCACATTTTTGAGTGTTTAAAATTAATAAGGGAATTTTTAGAACATGGTGGCACTCAGAGAATCTTATCTTGGAATATTCCTGAATCAAAGCATAAACACATCCAAAACCATCATTGACAATATGCATGATAACCCTCATTGGGAAATAGCATCTTTCAATCACAAAGAACAAATGAGTAGGAAAAACTTCAGCAAAACAACAGTGGAGTATAACATCAGAACATCAGAACTGGAAGAAATGAGATTCATAGGGCAAATCAAGAAAGTCAGAACAGCCCAAACTCAAACAACCAATTGATCAGCCATCTGAGCTAAACATAGCTAAAGGTCTTCTGGGATGGACAGGAAAGCTCTGGTGCACTAATAGGAGATGCTAAGAGAAACATGCTTTAGATATAGGAAGTCAATAAAGGTCAAGCCAAAACATAGTTATTTAGCAAATTTTGAATGCCTATTGATATTGCTACAGCTGTAGGAATACTTTTGAAAAATACATTTGGTAAAATAATCTATAATGAGGAAACAGAGATGCAAAGACTTTTTTTTTTAATTTTGTTTTAGTTGGGATATTTTTTTAGGTGAAGCAGTTAGGAGTCTTGTACCTGAACCAAACAGAAAGGAGCACAGGTGACATGCTGGTGACTGCTTTTAAAGTATACCACAGGTTTTGTTGTGTTGTATTGATTTGTTGTTGTTGTTGTTGTTGTTTAATTCCATGAATACTGTTCTAGTTTTTCTTCAGTTGCTGTGACAAAACATCTGACCTACACCAACTTGGGGAGGAAAGGGTTTATTCGGCTTACATCTCTGGGTCACAGTTCATCACTCAGGGAGCCCAAGGCAGGAACTCAGGGCAGGAACCGGGAGGCAGGAGCTGAAGCACAGGCCATGGAGGAGTGCTGCTTACTGGCTTGCTCCCCGAACCATGCCCAGCCTGCCCTCTTATACAACCTGCCCAGGGTGGCACCACACCCATAGTGGGCTGGGCCCTCCCACATTGCTCAACAATCAAAATAATACTCCACAGATGTGGCCACTGGCCAGTCCAATGGAGCCAATTCCCCAATTGAGGCTCCCTCAACCGAGATGTGTCAAGTTGACACTAAAGCTATCTAGCAAAATGTGTGTGTGTGTGTGTGTGTGTGTGTAAGAAAACCATACAGGTAATAAATAAATAAATTAATTAATCAATTAATTAATTAAAGGCTACTATAAAATCTAATTGTGTATCACAGAAAATGAGAAATAGTCCAGATTAACTTGAAGCTATCAGAATGAAAGAGGTAAAAATTACAACAGAAACAAGGAATACAGAAAATTAAAAAAAAAAGAATAGAAAATTCAGCAAAATGAAAAGCTAGGTATTTCAAAAGAAAAAGAAAATTGAGAGAGAGAGAGAGAGAGAGAACCACAATGTTCTATATTATATATTTTATTTTATGTGTATGAGTGTATTGTCTGCAGGTGTGTCAGTGTGCACATACATGCTCATGGTGGTCAAAAGAAAGTGTTGCATCCCTGGAACTTGAGTTATAAATGACTATTAGCTGCAAAGTTGATGCTGAGAATTGAACCCAGGTCCTCTGCAAGAGCTGCAGTTCTCCTAACTGCTGAGCAATCTTTCCAGTCTACCATAGTGATTTTTTAAAATCATGAAATACTATATACTATTATTCTCCAAAAATTAACTTGAAGGAATAAGAAAATGCCTAAAAATGTGCAAGTAGTGCTAACAAAATGAATATGGGATAGGAAGGCCTAACAGCCTCAAAAATGTAAATGTATTGAATCAATTACCTGAACCCTCAAACAGTGAAGAATAGGCCCAGAAAGATGACTTCCATAGTAATTACTAACAAACTTATTGGGGGTCCTGGCATCTCCAAAAAGCTGACTCTGCCATCCGTGGCACACACAGTTCATCTCACAGGCCCAAGCCATCTCCACTTCACAACTGCTGCTGCTCTTGGTGGTAATCCCATGGTCCTGGCATCTTCTAAAAGTTGGAGTCACCACTGAAACTGAGGCAACACCTTCACCAATGGTCTCTTCTGACCTATCCTGGTGTAAAGCCTCAGCTTCTATCCATGACACTTGCAATCCTGGGGTCTTCACTGCAACCGAGCTGAACTTCCACCAATGGTCTTTCCTGACCTCTCACAGTGCCAAGCCTCGGCTGCTCTCTGTGATCCCCTCAAATTTCAACACCAGAACCATATAGGAGACTCTTACACACTACAAAGTCCTGCTTCTGGCTTGAGATGGAGGCTCAGGCCCCTTATGGAACATAGCTTCTGTGTGCTGACCCTGAAGAAATTTTTCCCAGAAGATTTCACCACAGTGATGCTGGTCTCTTCTTACTTACAGCTGATTTTTCAGCCCCAGCTGACCAGCATCAATTGTCCCAGTGAAGCAAAGGGTTCACTTCAGGTTCTGGTCTCTTGTTACTTGTAGCTGATTCTTCAGCCCCAGCTGACCAGAGCCCATAGATTAAACAGTCCTGATGATCTCTGCTTCCCCTTGAAACTAGGAACTTCACAAGCCAGGCCTCCACCATCTACAACTCTTTCAGCAAAACTGTTCTAACTTCCACAGAAATTATCTTTAGGCATTCAATAATTTTTCTAGCCCACAGTTACAAATGCTTCCACAATCCTTCCCCAAAACACCAAGGTCAAGTGTGCCACAGCAATACCCCACTTCTGGTACCAATTTTTGTTCTATTTTGTCTTCAATTGCTGTGACAAAGCATCTGACCAACACCAACTTGGGGAGGAAAGGGTTTATTCAGCTCACATCTCCTGGGTCACAGTTCATCACTTAGGGAGCCCAAGGCAGGAACTCAGGGAAGGAACCTGAAGGCAGGAGCTGAAGCACAGGCCATGGAGGAGTGCTGCTTACTGGCTTGCTCCCCTGGCCCATGACCAGCCTGCCCTCTTATAAGGTACATAAGAATCGGCCCAGAGGTGGCATCACCCATAGTTGGCTGGGTCCCCCAAAATTGCCCAACAATCAAGACAATACTCCATAGATGTGGCCACAAGCCAATGCAATGGAGCCAATTCCCCAATTGAGGCTCCCTCAATCCAGTTGTGTCAAGTTGACAATAACGCTATCCAGCACAAATACTTTATTTCATTTTTTATTTCTCCCCTGACCCATTCATTATTCAGAATTGTATTGTTTAGTCCCCATGTGTTCTTGCAGTTAGTTGGGCTTATTCTGGTGTTAATATTGAGCTTTATTGCACTGTGGTCTGAAAGAATGCATGAGATTATTTCAATCCTTTTACATTTGTTGTTTCTTTGGTGTCCCAGTATGAGGTCTATTTTGGAGACTGTTTCATGGGGTGCTGAGTAGAAAGCATATTCTCTGTTGTTTGGGCAAAATATTCAGTAGATGTCTGTGAGGTCCCTTTGATGTATTGTATTGTTCAGTTCCAATGTCTCTCTGTTTATTTTTTGTCCAGTTGATCTATCCAAGGGGCTCAGTGGAGTATTGAAATCTCCCACTAGTAGTGTGTTGGAATTAATCTATGTCTTGAGGACCCACAGAATTGTGCTTATAGAGTTTGATGCACCTGGGTTTGGTACATAAACATTTAGAATTGGTTTATTGTTCTTTTAATAAAGATGTATGTAATGGCCCTCTTTTCACCGCCAATTTTGAGGCACCAGAATCCAAAAGCACAAACAAACAAACAAAAAAACCAAATCCATATGCCAAGGACGCAATGAAAAATCAACATGGGAAAAGCCCATAATAAATCTACACCAAACTCTACCAGTCTAACAGGATATTCCTACAAAGAGTTCTCCCTGGAAGGAAACCAAGACACAGACCTTAGAAGAACAATTATAGACATATTGAAAGAAATCAATGAACATAAAGAACAAATCAGAAAACTAAAGGAAGATAATGAAAAACTTATGAAGGAACTAGAAGGAAAGAATGGTAAACTCTGGAAAGAATTAAAGGGAGAAAATGACAAACTACAAAAAGAACTAGAGGAAGGGAAATACAAACTCTGAAAAGTACTAGAGGAAGAGAAATACAAATTCCTAAAATAACTAGAGGGGGAGAATGACAAATTCTAGAAGGAAGTAGAAACACTGAAAAGATCTGACTCTGAAAAGAAAAAAGAAACTGACCAGTGAACCAAGGAGCTACAAGAAGTGAATGAAAAGCTCCAAAAGGAAGTGGAAATACTGAAGAAATCAAAGGATGAAATGAAAAAGGAAATTGAACATTTATCCAATCAGCTGGAACGGATAGGAAAAAGCCTCAGAATCAGAATGGATGAAGGAGAAAAAAGAATATCAAACCTACAGAATAACCCACTGCAGCTAGAAACCTCAAGTAAAGATTATGAAAAATTAAAAATAAAACCACAAGAGTGGAGCAACCAAGAAATGTGGAACACTATGAAAAGATCAAACTTCTGCATCATAGGGATAGAGGCAGGAGAAGAATCCCAAGACATTTGTATTGATCAGATCTTCAACAGAATATATAGAAGAAGATTTCCCCAAACTGAAAAAAAAAGACAAGCCCATACAAATACCAGAAGCACATAGAACACTAAATAGACAAGACCAGAAAATAAATTCCCCACACCATATCATATCTAAAACACTAGATGCTCAAAACAAAGACAAAATACTGAAAGCCACAAGAAAAAAGAAAAAAAAAAGTTCCATATAAGGGGAAAGCCATGAGAATCTCAGAATCACAGCTGACTTCTCAGTGCAAACTATGAAAGCCAGAAACACATGGACCAAAGAATTCTCAGTCCTAAATGACTTTAGATGCCAATCCAGATTACTATACCCTATAGTTGAAAGAGAAAGAAATATATTTGATGGCATAAACAAAATGAAAGAACACAGGTTAAAAAAAACACTTCAGAAAATACTCAAAGTAATTCAAAGAACAGAAGAAAGGAGCAACTATCCTCAAGTAACCCAAGAGAGAAATTAACAAAAGCATAACAGGCTAAATACAAACCTAGATAAAAAATGCAAACAAAAAAATAAGTGAAAAGGAAGCAATGTACATCTCTCAAAAATAACCTTAAATATTAATGGTCTAAACTCCCCAATCAAAATACATAGACTTAGAGAATGGATTAGGAAACAGAATCCATCTATATGCTGCCTACAAGAAACCCATTCACCCTCAAGGACAGACACCACTTTAGAGTGAAAGGATGGAAAAAAATATTCCAAGCAAATGGCACCCAAAAGCAAGCAGTTAGTTGTTATTCTACTGTCAGACAAAATAGACCTCAGAGTAAAATTGATTGGAAAAGGCAAAGAAGGCCACTATATCCTTATCAATGGAACAGTTAACCAGGAAGATTTCACAATCTTAAATGTTTATCACCAAACTTTATAAACACAATCCTTCAGGACCTCAAGACACAGATTAATCCCAGCACACTAATAGTGGAGGACTTCAATACACTGAGTCTCTTGGATAGGTCAACTGGACAAAAAAATAAACAGAGAGACATCAGAACTGAACAATACAACAAACGGACCTCACAGATACCTACAGAATACTCCACCCAAACACCAGAGAATATACTTTCTGCTCAGTGCCCCACAGAACATTCTCCAAAATCGACCACATACGGGGACACAAAAGAAACCTCAACAAATACAAAAGGATTGAAATTATTTCATGCATTCTATCAGAACACAGTGCAATAAAGCTCAATATTAACACCAGGATAAGCCCTACTAACTATAGGAACACATGGAGACTAAACAACACAATACTGAATAATGAGTGGGTCAGGGAAGAAATAAATAATGAAAGAAAAAAACATTCCTGGAACTGAATGAAAATGACAATACAACATAATAAAGCCTGTGGTATATATTAAAATCAGTTCCAAGAAGGAAATTTATATCCCTAAATGCCCACATTAAAAAAAACATAAAGAGAACAAATAAATGATCTAACTCTGCAGCTAAAAAAACACTTGTGAAACAACAACAAATGAACCCTAAACCCAACAGACAGGAAGAAATCACAAAAATCAGAGCAGAAATCAATGAAATAGAAACAAAGAAAACAATACAAAAAAAAAAAGTCAATGACTCCAAAAGCTGGTTCTTTGAAAAGATAAACAAAATAGACAGAATTCTAGCCCACTTAACCAAAAGAAAGAAAGTGCAACTCCAAATCAATAACATTCATGATGAAACAGGAAACATCACAACAGATAAAGAAAAGATCCAGACAATCATATGAGAATACTTCAAAAACCTATACTCTACTAAATTTGAAAACCTAAGAGGAATGGATGAGTGTCTGAAATCCTGGGATTCAGCAAAACTTAACCAAGAAGAGATTGAGATTGACAGCTTAAGCAGTCAATCTCAATCTCTTCTTGGTTAAGAAAATACTTGAGAAAATTGAAGATGTAATAAAAAGCTTGCCAAGGAAAAAAGCCCAGGCCCAGAGGGTTTCACAGCAGAATTATATAAAACATTTAACAAGGTCTTACAACCATTGCTACTCAAATTTTTCAGAAGGATACAAACAGAAGGCAATATCTCAAATTCCTTCTCCTTCTAGGAAGCCAGCATCACTCTAATACCAAAACCAGGCAAAGACACAGACAAGAAAGGAAATTATAGACACATATCATTAATGAACACAGATGAAAAAATTCTCAATAAAATACTGGCAAATCTCACACAGACCCACATCAAAAAGATCATCCGTCATGACTAAGTTGGATTCATACTAGAGATGCAGGGATGGATCAACATATGTAACTCAATAAATATCATAAAACACATAAATGGACTGAAAAACAAAAGCCACATGATCATATCAGTTGATGCAGAAAACAACTTTCAACAAAATCTAGCATCCCTTCATGTTTAAAATCCTAGAGGGAATTGGACTGGAGGGATCATTCCTCAATGTAATCAAAGCCATATACAAGAAACCCACGGCCAACATCATCCTAAATGGAGAAAAGTTGGAAGCATTTCCCTTAAAAAGGCAGGAACATGGCAAGGCTGCCCCCTATTGCCACACCTCTTCAATATAGTGCTTGAAATGCTTGCTAGAGCCATAAGGTGAAAAAGCAAAATTAAAGGAGTACTAATCAGAAAAGAGGAAGTAAAACTATCCCTTTTTGCAGATGATATGATAGTTTACCTAAGGAATGCTAAAAACTCCACCAGAAAACTCCTAGAAATGATGAAATGTTTCAGTAAAGTGGCAGGATACAAAATAAACCTAGAAAAATCAGTAGCCATTCTTTACACCAACAATAAGCACCTGGAGAAGGAACATAAGGAGACCTTCCCAATCTCATAAATAGAAAGAAAGAAAGAAAGAAAGAAAGAAAGAAAGAAAGAAAGAAAGAAAGAAAGAAAGAAAGAAAGAAAGAAAGAAAAAAAAAAGAAAGAAAGAAAGAAAGAAAAAGAAAGATGCCTGGGAATAAACCTAACCAAAGACCTCTACAGCAAAAATAAAACCCTGGAGATTGAAAATGACATCAAAAGATGGAAAGACCTCCCATGCTCATAGATTGGAAAAAATTAATATAGTAAAAATGTCAATTTTACCCAAACTGATATACAGATTCAACACAATCCCAATCAAAATCTCCATGAGCTTTTTCACAGTCTTGGAAAAAAGAATCCTTAAATTCATACGGAAAAACAAAAACCCCTGAATAGCTAAAGCAGCCCTGAGCGAAAAGTGCAATACGGGGGTAATTAATTTAAGTGACTTCAAGCTGTATTACAGTACTATAGTCATAAACGCAGCCTGCTACTGGCAAAAAAAAAAAA
>VZQC01010078.1:212358-284535 GCA_009823505.1 Rhizomys pruinosus
TCTGCATCAAAAAGGTTATAAAAGACTGAGAAAGCTTTCTCTCGGGCCCTCGGCGCCGGCAACATGGGCAAGTGTCGTGGTCTGCGTACTGCCAGGAAGCTCCGTAGTCACCGACGGGACCAGAAGTGGCACGATAAACAGTACAAGAAGGCCCATTTGGGCACAGCCCTAAAAGCTAACCCGTTTGGAGGTGCTTCTCATGCCAAGGGAATCGTGCTGGAAAAAGTAGGGGTCGAAGCTAAACAGCCAAACTCGGCTATCAGGAAGTGTGTCAGGGTCCAGCTGATCAAGAACGGCAAGAAGATCACAGCCTTTGTGCCCAATGATGGTTGCCTGAACTTCATTGAGGAAAACGACGAAGTTCTGGTTGCTGGATTTGGTCGGAAAGGTCATGCGGTTGGTGATATTCCTGGAGTCCGCTTTAAGGTTGTTAAAGTAGCCAACGTGTCTCTTCTGGCCCTGTACAAAGGCAAGAAGGAAAGACCAAGGTCCTAAATTTTGGTGATATTAAGTTTGGTGATAATAAATAAATTTTGATGTAATAAGTTTAAAAAAAAAAAAAAGACTGAGAAAAAGATGCAAGACCAGTCTTAACATGTATGACAGAATCTATGAGCTCTAGTGGGGTGGGGAGGGGGTGAGGGTTGGGCATGGATGGGGAAATGAGTCTAAATTTGATTAAGAACTGTTGTATAAAAAGGCGCTCAATAAGATTAACTTAAAATATCTAAATAGAATTTGTTGATATCCAGGTTTCTGAATCACAAACCTAAATGTAGATGCAAATAAAATACAGCAAATATACTTTTTATTTAGGAGGAAACAAAACTGATTTTGAATCTTTTTCCAAAATATATAAAGTAAATTGGTCCTTAAAGAGTTTCTTTCAAAAACTTTCTTTTTACCCCCTTCCCCATATCTAGATTGGGATTTACCTGGAAGGAGGAGAAGGGTCAATTTCCCTTAAGGATGAAACTCATGGCAGGTGTCCAGGGTCCACTCCAGTGGATAAACCCACACCAGAAAGAATTTGACTCTATAGGCCCTGATACACACACACACACACACACACACACACACACACACACATTCTGAGGCCACAGAATGGGCTGGGGATAGTAAGGGGGATGAAGATGGGAAAGGAGATTGAAGTATGATAAAACTATATTGTATGAAATTCACAAAAATTCAATAAAAAGATTCTGAGATTTGAGAGAAATTAATACATTTTGAAATTAGAGCCAGAAAAAGAACTAACACTATGTAAAAATATGTTAAAATCTTCAGACTCCCAGAAATTAATGCAGTTTGACTCCACTAACAATCTAATAAAGAAGTAATTGTAAAAAGTTTTAAAATTATTATGGGATTTCTTAACAATAGAGTTGAAAAAATTTAGTTTCTATTCTTTACAAATGTAAGAATATTTCAATAAGATCAATTACTTCCCATGTTGACTTTATAAATGTTTCCTAATTATAAAATGATTTTAAAATATATAGTGCCATTCTGATGGTTACTCTTGACTATAATTACCTCAAATATTTTTCTCATCCTCTTTTTCTTTTCTTGATTGGTCCCAATTATTGCTGTACCAGAGCTCTTGCAATCATTCTAAAACATTTTTTCTTCATTTTGTCTACGTTATGAGCCAGTTACTTCTTAAATTTAATTTTCCATATCATCTAGTGCTCTGGTTCAAGATCATTTCTCTTTTCTCTGCACAGCAAATTCTGCTCTCAACCACTTCCTGTGAAATTTTCCCTTGCAGTACTTATCGGTTTCTTCTCTACAGGTGTGAACTTTGGATCTTTGTATTTTTCTACAGCTTGCACTTCTTTTTTTTTTTAAGCTTTTTTAAATTTTTTTAAATTTAATTAATTAATTAATTAATATGTGTATGAATGTACTGGCTGCATGTAGCTTTGTGCACCCATGTCGTGCAATGCCGCAGAGGTCAGAAGATGGCGTCAGATTCCCCTGGAACTAGAGTTAAAGACGGTTCTCAGCTGCCATGTGGGTGCTGGGGATTGAACCCAGGTACTCTGCAAGAGCAGTCGGTGCTCTTAAAGGCTAAGCCATCTCTCCAGCCCCCAGCTTGCACTTCTTTAAAAGACCTTCAATCTCTCACCTAATAGAATTCTCTTTTGTGCTCTAATTTAATGTACTCTCCTATCTCTTTTTCCTTTTCAGTTCTGGGTTGGTTTTTATAATTTCTTTTTCATCCTCATTTTCTTAGCTTATTTTTTTTTCAGCCTCTTATTCTTTTTTTAATTTTTATTTTATTATCTTTTTATTTCTTTATGTGTATGAATGTACTGTCTGCATGCAGGTTTGTGCACCCCTGTCGTGCAATGCTGCGGAGGTCAGAAGAGGGTGTCGGATTCCCCTGGAACTGGAGTTCTCCTGGAATTGGAGTTTCAGACGGTTCTTGGCCGCCATGTGGGTGCTGGGGATTGAACCCGGGTCCTCTGTAAGAGCGGTCGGCGCTCTTAACCGCTAGGCCATCTCTCCAGCCCCAGCCAGCGTCTTATTCTTAACTGGGTGTCAGGCATTAGTCATTTTACTTTGGCAAGGGCTGGGCATTTATCTTGTAGTGCGTACTACTGAGTTTTTTGTTTTTTGTTTTTGTTTTTTTTTTCTGGAAAACATGTAAATTATTTGGAATCTAACATCATTGCTCTTAAGTTTTGTCAGGTGCAACTCAATGGAATTCTTCTAAGGTTTATTCATTTTAACTACTAGTCAAATCCTTTGTGAGTATTACTCTTATCCTATGAATTATGAAGCTTTCTACTTGGAATTTTAAATGAAGAGATTATCCTTGATCCTATGCCACCCCCACATACTGTTCTCCTAAACCTTTCCAATGATTATTTTCCAACTGTAGTAATATATTAGTACCCATGGTATCATCACCACTCTGCTGATTATGCAGAGTGCTGGCCATCTGCAGATCTGCAGACCCTTCACTTCTGCATCTCTGCCTCTCAAAATTTAGAACTTGGTTTTCCTTTTCTACTACATACCTTAAAAACTCTCACAACAGGAAGAAGAACTATATGCCCAACTGAGTTTTTCCTACTTTAAAAAACCCACTGTGCTTCACTGACTGGTATTTTGTCTTGAAAAGCATCATTTTCTCATATTGCATCCATTATTCAGGTGTTTCCATTTGAAGAAAGGACCTCTTTGGTACTCTAACTTTGCTATGAATGAAAACTTTAAGAAACAATCAAAATACCATGAAATCCAATAAAAAGCATAAAATATGTGTTTTATTTTTTCCATCATTTGTTTTATTTTTTTATTGATGATTTGTGCATTTCAATAACATCATTTTCTCCTTCATTCAGGCTATTTCCTTTCTCCTCCCCCCTACCCCGACCCCATCCAGATCATGCATGTGTTGCCATGAACTGAACTGCAGCTTCTCTCAGGTTTTTTTTTTCCATTTTTTTAGCAAAGCGATGATCCATGGTACAAGACACCTCATAGAAAAAAAAAAAACCCCAATGTGCAGGCGGTTGTGCCCAACACCCCAGCCCCACCATCCAAGCGGGGGGTGGAGGGGTTTGAAAGTCAATCAAGTTTGATCAAATGAGTGTCCAAAATACATTGCTGTAGTTTCAACATTCACCAGTGCCCCCAATCGCAACCCTTACATTCTCCATGCCCCCTCTTCTGCAAAATTGTTTCCCTGGGCTTAGAAAAGGGGCCACAGGTGGATGAGAAGCAAAACAGTCAACTCTCGCTGGAGCTGTTGTCCCTGACTCCCGGCCAATCGGGCTGTTTCTTTCATGTGCGGGGGACGTTTTGGTCCCAGGAATAAACCTTTCGAATCCTACTAATGAAGCACAGCAACTAGATATATAGGTACTTAACAGCATAATAGTTATGGTTGGTACTTATGGTTGGTATAGACACATATGTTTGGTGAATATGTAATCCATGAATTTACTTTTTTTCCGGTTAAATATGACAAAAGGGGCCGGACGGTGGCTTTAACATCTCCTAACAACTAGAGATGTAAGCTGTGGCATCAGCCCTGGGTAATTCCTCCAAGGAGAATCCAAGAGCAATAGGTGGGATATGCAGGCAGATGGCTGCCTCTGTTGCACAGTAGTTCCAGTCAGGTGAGGTGTAGCTGGTGCTGACGGGGGAGTCTTGCTTGACTCAGGGAGCCCGTATTTGCTTTATTGGTTGAGTGCCTTTGGTAACACTCTCAGAATTTCAGAGGCCAGTTGTACACATTCATGTGGTTGTCCCATACATCGTTTCCCTGGTTAACGTCAGGTCTTCGGCAAAGCAGGGCCTTATGCCTCTCTTCTTGCAGGTATCCCAGTTTAGAGGTCAGGAGCCTTTACCTTTGTGGGGCCTTGCATCCCCGGGGCCAACATCTCCCTGGTAGAATAAATCCATTGCTAATGTCAAGCTTCCTGTATTAATATATTTTTGCTTAGTGCATAGCTGAAGGACTTTAGTATTAGATTTGGTTTCTCAACAGAGAATATCCTTTTCACAGTTCTTATTTCTATTATTCAATTAAAGAAGGCAGTTTTTTAAACTGTTTTATAAAAGATTACATCTATAATAGTTTGTACATAATCACATGTAGGCATCTCGTTTAAGAACAAGTTAAAAAACGTAAAAAGGAAGTTTGCTTCCCAGTTAATCATATATAGTCACCCAAAACACAGTGTGAATTGATGAAATATGTGTGCCGTGATTCCACCTATAGTTTACTAGAATACAACGTTCTTCGGAGAGTCATGGATTAAAAAAAAGGGGGGGGATATAGATAGACTGAACCCTTTTTGTCAAAAACCTTGCATTCAAATCTTAAACCAGAAACAAAACGAAAACTACGGTACGGGAAAAGACTTGGGTCCCAACAGGAATAAATGTCACCAACTTAATGGCTGAGAAAAGAAAAGATAATACATACAGCTTTACATTGAGTAGGATATAACAGAAAGTGCCAACAGAAAAAGCTGACCTGTCCTGAAAGGATGGAAAAGGAAGAAAAGCCTCAGATTGCTATAAACATCGAACCCCTCTGTGGATCCTACTTGTAACAACTATTTATAATGAGTCCTAATGAAACTTACCTTCTAGGTGCTGCAAGGTTTTGATATGAGAGACTTTCTTGCCTCCCCCCCATAGAAAAAGGAGAAATATGATGATGATGAGGTCACTCTCCAACTGTAAATATGTGTTTACTTATTTTTTTATTGAAGCAAGAGTTTATTTTAGCTTATTGTTTTTTATTGAGTGCATTTCATACAACTTTTCCCAATCAAATTTAGACTCATTCCCCCATCCATGCCTACCCCTTATATCCCCCCATCCCTCACAGAGCTCATGGATTCTGCCATGCATGTTAAGTACTATCTTGCATCTTTTTCTCAGTCTTTTATAACCTTTTTGATGCACAAATTTACTGTTTTGGCCAGTTTTTTTTAACATTTTTTTATTGATGCTTTGTGCATTTCATACATCATTTTCCAATTCAGTTCAGGCATATTTCCCTTTCCATTCCCCCCCCCACCCCATCCCATATCATGCATTCTGCCATAACTGTCCTGCATATTTCTCTCAGTTTTTTTTTTCATTTTTTAGCATGTGTTGGCTTTTCAATCACATCAAATGATTTCAAGATATTTTCTATATTCAACCACAAAGATTTTTCAACATATTAAAAAATATCCTATTAAATAAGAGAGAAAGGAAATGTTTGAGAAATCATGATTAGAAAACTACCTTAGATTAAATTTAAAATACATTTCTATATAATACAAGGGGTGGACCTGTTTAATGAAATTATTAAACATTATGAGCTAAATAATGAAATGTGTTAAGCACATAATTTTGTTGAAAAAAATACAGTGTGATTAACCTAAAAGTTATTACCCAAATGCCTTATTAGAAGAAAACTTTAAAAATAAAAATGCAAAAATATTATATATCACCTTGTTTTGAAAGTCTGTACATTTATAAGTAAACAGAATAGTTCTCCACAAGAAATACAATTTATAAAAACTTAGTGTTTTCCTATGCATAAAAAACACCATGACATAAAACTCAGCATATTTTCATGATTAGAAAATAAGTTCACAATTACATAATATGTAAACACAAAATATCATTGGAACATCATACTTGGACATGATGTTGAATGGTAAATATATAATTTGTTGTGTTCGAAACTGGCCAAATTCCTCTGCCTTTGTGTATTTATTTGTTCTACTGTGTGCATGTATGCTATGCAGCAGTGTAATATAGGGCTTCTTTCTTTTTACTTTTATTTGTTCTTTTCTTTCATTTGGTTGTTTGCTTATTTGTGACATGTCCTTAACCTATCGCTTAGGCTTTCTTGGAACTGAGTGTCCTTCTGCTCCCCCCCACACCCCCACCCCCCATATTGAGACTACAGGCATGTACTAGGACTCCAGTTGCTGTAGATCCTTATAAATTCCTTTCAACTGTTCAAATAAGCCTCAAATAGTGTTCAGTCACAAAGTTGCAGATCATCACAGATGTGGAGAGATTGGGGATTTGAATATATTTAATTTTCAAACATATATTCAAAATATTTAATTTCTTTAAGTATTTGTTTTATATTCTTTGGAATATTATAAACTATCCTTGGTATCTAGGTCATTTAAAGGGACAAAATATAATATGATAGTATCTTATCATATTATATTTAGTTATTAAATATATTACAATAAATGTTATACATTGTTCTTATCTTTTTATTTTTTTAAATTTTTTTATTTTTATTTATTTCTGTATGTGTATGAGTGTACTGTTTGCATGTAGGTTTGTGCACCCGTGTCATGCAATGCTGCGGAGGTCAGAACAGGGTCTCAGATTCCCCTGGAACTGGAGTTCTCCTGGAATTGGAGTTACAGACGGTTCTTAGCCGCCATGTGGGTGCTGGAGATCGAACCCGGGTCCTCTGCAAGAGCAGTCCGTGCTCTTAACTGCTAGGCTATCTCTCCAGCCCATGATGTTATGACTAATTTTTTGGTCCATTTCAGGTTAGTCATTTCTTGAACTGAACATGATAACTTTTGGATTAAGTTAAGGCTTTCTAGAATATCACAGCCATCTTATACATTTATAATGCTTATCCCATGTATATCTTTCTTTTGCTTTAAAACTCATTGCGGGGCTGGAGAGACGGCCTAGCGGTTAAGAGTGCCGAATGCTCTTGCAGTGCAGACCCGGGTTCGATCCCTAGCACCCACATGGTGACTGAGAACCGTCTTTAACTCCAGTTCCAGGGGAATTGGATGCTCTCTTCTGACCTCCGCGGCATTGCACAACACGGGTGCACAAACTTACATGCAGACAGAACATACAAGAATAATAAAAATTGGAAAAAAAAACCTTCATTGTTAGTAAGCTGATGATTACCTGATCCTAGTGGATCAAGCTAATTTATAGGAGGAAGAAAGTTGTTTAGTATAATATTTAGTGCCATGAATTATTTGTAAGTTTTTTGCCAAATTATGTTCTGAATATGCTGTATAATATCTGTAATCTTTTAGGCATTGTTTCTCCATTTATCACATCGTTTTCTTTGAATGGTGCTTCTTCCAAACTGCAGGAATTGGTCTCCATGAGGTATTCTCCTGGAAGGAGATTGTTCTTACTTTCTTTTTTTTTCTTTTTTTTTTTTTTTTATTTCTGTATGTGTACGAATGTACTGTCTGCATGCAAGTCTGTGCACCCGTGTCATGCAATGCCGCGGAGGTCAGAAGAGGGTGTCAGATTCCCCTGGAACTGGAGTTCTCCTGGAATTGGAGTTTCAGACGGTTCTCGGCCGCCATGTGGGTGCTGGGGATCGAACCCGGGTCCTCTGTAAGAGTGGTCGGCACTCTTAACCGCTAGGCCATCTCTCCAGCCCTGTTCTTCCTTTCAAAAGTTCACAGTCATTGCTCAGGTTTTGATCTAACTGAGCCTATAAGTCGGTAGGTCAATATAAATGTACAACTTTGGTTTGCATTTTTATCATTATCCTTTCATAGATGATTATTTTCACAAGCAATTTTCAAAACTGCAATTCTTTTCAAAACTATTTCAGGTAATCTTTCATTTCTAAACAACTTTTTTTTCTGACACACACACAGTGAGATTTTGGGACTCCCAATTTTGCCTAAAAGGTGGTTTGAGGAAAATAATTCCTTTTGCTATTTTATGTTTATTCATTTACGACATGTGAAAAGTTAACTTGAACTTTGAGGTTGCTTGAGCTCTCATTAAATTTTTAGTAATACCCAGAATTATGAAAATTGATTGATATTTTTCCTTTATTTTTATGTGTACGTGTACACATGTATTAGGTTTTGTGTGCAGCATGCAAGTAGGAGCTCTTAGGAGGCCAAAGGAGGGCATCACTGAAACTGGAGGTAGAGAAGGTTGGGAGTCACCATTTGGGTGCTGGGAATGAATCTGGGTCCTCTGCAAGAGCAGGAAGTGCTCTTACCTACTTACCAGCTCTAGCTCTCATAATATATTCTTATCATTGCACAGTGAGAAATCAGAAATTAAGATTGCACATGTGAATCCTACTGATAAAACTTCATCGATCCTCTTAGTTTCTCTTCTTTCATCTTTATTTCAAACATCTTCACAGGGCCCTTTATTTCTCAATGGCACTATACCTATATCAAATCTTCTCACTTTTTAAGTTATTTTATTTATTATTTTTATGTTGATGAGTATATTGCCTACATGTATGTAAATGCACCCATGTCATGCAGTGCCCACAGAGGTCAGAAGTTGGTGTTGGATCCCCTGGAGCTGGAATTACAAAGGGTAGTCAGCTACTATTTGATTGATAGTAATTGAACCTGGGTATAGGAACAACCTAATACCCTAAAATAAAGAGAATTTAAATTTGGATTTCATTTTTCTTCCATTTTCTACTAAATCACTCAGTAATTACTGAGGAACACAGCACAGTTACAGCCAGAGGGTCTGAGTCCACAACTTTCAGCTGTCAGCAGCCTACTTGCTGTATATTATTGGCTTTTCAAAATTTCGAATTTGCAAGTCAATATTCAAGTTTAATATTACATTTATAAATTGTCATTTGATCTGTAGAAAGGAAGAGACAATTTGATGCAGCTTAATATTCATTAAATATTTATCATCTTTGTGTGTAATGCTTTCACAGGGTTACTAATAAAATACATATTAACATATTATTATTTAAATCCAGGTGTCGGTGATTTAAAAAGACAAAAAAGAGTATGCAGGTAAGTATTTTTCAATGAAATAATAGGCAAATATTTATTTGTTTGTGGCTATGAAAATGTAGTGTAGCATCATAAAGTCTTAGCAAGCTTCAAGCTTTTTAGATTCTAGTAGAGTGCCCTGAATTCAAGCAAGATTAATAATAATGTTATGTAGTCACACAGTGCTCAACTGCTTACTCCTTGAGCTTGAATATATAACATTACAACTTCATCTAAAAAAAATGTACTTTCTATTTTTTATGGTGTTTTCCTCACACACAGCACTTCCAGTGAATATTGTTCTGATAATTGCTTCCATTAAACCAATTTAGAAACCGTATATTTTATGTACATATAAGAAAGGAGGCAAATTAGATTCAAACACATACTGTGCTAAGCTCTGTGGCTACATATGGAAGTTAAAGAGCATTGAGAAATGCTCCATTCTTTTGAATGTCATTGTCAATTGCATGGCTTTTCTAACAAAACAACAGTAGGAAAGATCTGGCTTTGTATCCTGAGTGGAGGCTACAAGAAAATCCTTTATCGAACAAAACGGCAGGAATAAACTGCAGTATAA
The DNA here is from genome assembly GCA_009823505.1 of Rhizomys pruinosus. NCBI lineage: Eukaryota > Metazoa > Chordata > Mammalia > Rodentia > Spalacidae > Rhizomys > Rhizomys pruinosus. The sequence continues at coordinate 222,190 of VZQC01010078.1, forward strand.
ATATTTTCTGAAACCACAATTCATTTTCTTTTCCTGAAAGGTATTTGTAGCTTTCCTTAAAAGTCAGTGTATAACACTGGAGAGAAAATAAAACTCAAGCTTTATAATATGATGGACAATGGGCAACAATATATGTGGACTTACTACACTGGTTAAATTACTTAACTCTTTAAAACTGTGTTTGTATTGTGTTCAGCCATTTTGTAATTATTCCTTTCCTAATAGTTCTTTCTTTTGACTCTAATTGTTTCACTTTTATTATTCCATAGAAATGCATTTTAGAAAATTGTGTTTTATTTCTAAAAGGTATTTTATAAATCATAAACACAACTTTAAAAAAAGTTATTTCATGGAAGTCATAGGTCCTGCCTATAGATTAAATTTTCCTTAATTTATAGAGTATGTAAAAACTGAGAAAGAATCATACTAGTATTCAGGGAAGCCCTAGGAACAATTAAACAGAACCTCAGTGGAGTTCAAGTGTTTGAGTAACTGTGTTTAATTATAATCCATATCCACAATTATCATAAACTTCCCTGTGCTGTGACTATTGATTCATTCTTCAGATTCTATGAGCCAAAAATTATTTTTTCCTAAGTTAAATTCAGTTGATTTTATCACTTTTAACCAAAAATCCTGATTCGGATGTTACGTGAAAAATAACGTACTTGAGGGTAAATTGTAGGGTAAATCACATAGTAATTAACTTATCTTAACATATTTTTTAAGTATACAATACAATATTGTTTGCTATTGGCACTATATTATATATCATATTTATAGAATGGAATCATCTTGCTAATTGTAATTTTGCATATGCAGATTAGCAATATTTTTCTTTCCTGGGCCTTTGGCAACCATCATTCTATCCTTTGCTTCTCTGAGAATTCCAGGGAATTTTTTGACAGTGTTTACCTGAGTTTCTTCTCTGCACTGATTTCACTAAAACCTTGGTTCTGAACACTCTGCATACTCACTTCAAACACTGTAGACTGTGAAGCTGTATAACCCCAATGCATAGCACCTAAAAAACCTTGTCTCAAGATTCTTGACCATTGAGTGGAAGTATAAGGCGCATGTGGCAAATCTTACATACTAATTGCATCATTAAGAATGATGTATTTTAAAATTTCATTTCTCTATCTTTAAACAAGAAAGCAGCCTAAGGTTTGTCAACAGAATCAAGTGAAGAAAATACAAGCGATTTTCTTACTCAGTAGCAATCAGGAGTTTGCCATGCACCACCTGGCATGTTCTCTGCATGAGATGACATCCTGCACGTTATCAAATTCTAACCTGCTCAGTACCTTTCCTTCACTGCAACACTTTTAGCCCATCACAGCACCATGCTCATTCAGTTGGGCAGACCTCATTTATGGAAGCCTTCCTCGTTTGCTTATGCATTATTTACTTGGGCATCATTTTCCTTTGTTGAGGTGCTTTTCTCCGCCACTTTTCTTGGTACTTTCATTTTCTTGACTAAGGCATGTGTGTCATGGGTTTCAGCATTTCTATTAACTGCTCCTTTTGCCTGATGTTTATTTCAGTCTCAATATCAATGGAAGACACAAAGGTGAGAAAAAGTAAAAGAGAAAACGAAACAGCTCTTTGCTTCAATTCGGCACACATACTAGAGATCAAAATAATTGAAACAGACAGACAAAATAAAGCAATTAAATTTTTCTTTCTTTTTTAATATTTATTTATTTATTTATTTATTTATTTATTTATTTAATGTGTGTGAATGTACTGTCTGCATGCAGGTCTGTGCACCCGTGTCATGCAATGCCGCGGAGGTCAGAAGAGGGCGTCAGATTCCCCTGGAACTGGAGTTCTCCTGGAATTGGAGTTATGGACGGTTCTCAGCTGCCATGTGTGTGCTGGGGATCGAACCCCTTAAATTCAGCTTCTGGTACTCATCTAATACACATTCACATATAGACTTGGACAGTTAAGGCTTGGGATATGGAAGATTGAAAAAACGTGAGAACAATAAAAAATAATTTTATTTTTATTCTATTTTCAAACAAGAGGCCAAGTATCGAAATCAGAAGAAAAGCCTAAGGCTTGTACATGCCAGTATCCACTGTGCTGTACAGAACAGCAACTTGCACTATTAGATTCAGAAAAACAGCTTCTTCCTGATGGACACTATAAAGCAAAAACTCAAAATAAATTCTTTTCAATTCAAAAGAATTTATTTCAAAATAAATTCTTTATTGGGATAGCATATACAAAGAAGTGTCAATTGAAAATCTTAAACCAAACTAAAAGGTACACAGAAAAATATTTTTTTTGTGTTAGTGTGGATAAATCCTATTCATATGAAGAGTATGTATAGATTTTGTCTTAGGAATAAGTAATATGAACTGAGAAAATGCTTTTTACATGAATATTTGATGATGTTTAGTGATCAACATTACTGTATTTTCTATAGTTATCATAAAATCAATATTATGATCTTCATTTCATTTATGTTCTCACAATAAATATCTGTCAACATTCAGATTTGCATTTTTACAACCTGTAAATTTAAAAATCATAGATTTCCAGAGCTACAACATGGTTAATATTGTTCACATTATCTGGATTTTCTATGTTCAGAGTACATATTTCAGTTGTGAAAACTGTGCTTAGATAAAGAAGCTTTTAATCTGTGGCACTAAAGTGAAAGACGAGTGAGTTGAAAAGAATGCATAGTAAATTACAGGTTGGATAATGTTAATGTTCCAAGGTTTAGGATATTATGTCCATGAAAAATATTCAAAAAGAAAGCAGGCTGTTAAACTGTTAAATGCAAAGAAATGTATTTCAGAGGAAAAAAGATAAGCAACAAAACCTGAAAATATCCAGTTAGGATCCCTAATTTATTACATTAAAAACACAAATTACAGCCTCCTCTGTGATACTTTCTAATGTCCTCAATCACAGTAAATGACATTTCTGTTTCAGGTAGTTCAGAGTAAAAGTCTGTCTGGTCTCACTACTAACATCTTTGCTCCCCGTACTGTCTTTATTAAAACTATCACCAAGTTCTGTCTTTATTTTATTTTATTTTGTTTTACTTTATTTTATGATTCTGGGATGAAACTTGGGACTTTCACATTATAAATAAGAATTCTACTACTGATCTTGAGTCTAGAGGTGTGTGTGTGTGTGTGTGTGTGTATGTGTGTGTGTGTGTGTATGTGCATGTGTGTTCAATTTCTTATATGAAATCATTGTTCCATATTATTCAGTTAAATTCGATAACATTTTAATTGTAATTCAATATTATGATTGGGTGATTACAAAACAGCCTATAGAAATATCATATTGATTTTAGCCAGGCGTGGAGGTGCACGCCTTTAATCCTAGCACTTGGGAGGCAGAGGCAGGCGGATCTTTGTGAGTTCAAGGCCAGCCTGGTCTACAGAGTGAGTTCCAGGACAGCTGGGGCTAGAGGGAGAACCCTGTCTCGAAAAGATCAAAAAAAAAAAAAAAAATATTATTATTGCTATTAAATCCAGAACTTTGAAACTTATTATGAAATTACAAAACTGAATGTTCATTTTTTTTTATTTTTTTATCAAAATCTAGGACACGTTGTTTACACACAGCCCCCCCCACCCACCAGAGCTCAGCATCCTGCCAGACATGCTTTTCCATTCTCTCAGGTCTCTCATACTCTCCATGTGGAAGTTTTCTGTTGAGCAGTTTTTTTTTTTTTTTCAGTCAGTCTGTTGCAGTCCTTTTTGTTGTTGTGTTGTTTTTTTGTTGTTTGTCCATATGAATCACTTCCAACTGCTTTGGAAAAAGCTCAAGGGGCGTGCACAGAGAAACATACAATTAGGATATGGCACTAGCTCCAAATAGGGATACACATCCTCTTTTGTTCTGGGACTGTATTACTCTTCACTCAGCATGATCCTCTAGCTCCAGCCAATTTCCTGCAAAGCTCAATGATGTATCATTTCTTTAATTTTTTTTTTTGTTGTTAATGAATGCTGTCTGACATGTAGGTTGTGTGCACCCGTGTTCTGCAATGCTGCAGAGGGCAGAAAGGGTCCTTCGGATCCCATGGAACTGAAGTCTCTGAATTGGAGTTAAAGGATGTTCCACCAGCCTCGTGGGGCTTGGGAATCAAACCACTGTCCATGGAGAGAGCCATGTTATTAACACTGTAGCCTATCTCTCCAGCCCCGAGTCGTCTTCTTTACTGCTGCATAGAACTCCGTTGAACATACAGCCCCCCCTTTCAGGATGGTGGAGACCCATAGCTGTGTGGGTTTGGGCACAACTGCTTCAAAATTGGTTTATGAAAAATTGTATCTAAAATTATAAAAATTAAAAAAAAAATGTAAACAAACAAAACAAAAAACCAGAGAAATATGCGAAAACTTACGCAGAATGCACGATCTCGAATGGGTGGGGGGAGGGGGTGAGGGAAGGGATATGCTGAATGATTGGGAAATTATGTATGAACACACAAAGCATCAATAAAAATAAATTACAAAAAAAAAGAACTCATTGTGTAGATACCACATTTATCTATCCACTCATTCAATTGAGGGCATTGGGTTGGTTCCAGATCCTTGCTTATTGTGAAGAGAGCTGATAAACATGGCCATGCATGTTTCTCTGTCAGGGGTGGTCCTTGAGGGTAGCCTAGGAGGGTAGGCGGTAGTGGCAAGTCTTCCGTTTCCAAAGGTTCCCACACTGCTTTCCACAATGTACGCGTTTACATTCCCACCAAAACAGTGATGAGTTTCCTCCCCACAACCTCTCAGCACGGTTTCATGTTTCTTGATCTAGCCGTGTATAGAGAAGGATGATACTTAAGGTTTTTGATTTGCATTTCCTTAATGATTAGTGATGTTGAACACTTCTTAAGGTGTTTCTCAGCCATCTCTAATTCCTCACTTGTGAAGTCTCTGTTCAGCTCTTTGCTCCATCTATTGAGTGGGTCATTTGTTTTCTTTCTTCTTTGTTTTTTGAGTAGTTTATATATTCTGGAAATCAGTGCTTTGTCAGATGTTTCTACAGTGAAGGTTTCCTCCCACTCTGTGGAATATATCATTTTTATTTTTCTATTTTGTTTGTGTGTCGACTATGTATACTTGTGCGTATATGGGTACACTGCCTGTCCTGTGGCAGACAGAAGTTGTCTTGTATCAGGTGTCTTCTATCACTCTCAACCTTATTTTAGGGGACAAAATCTCTCAGTGAACATGTAAATTACCATTTCATCTATGCTTGTTAGCCAGTGAGCCCTATACATCTGAATGTCTCTGACCTCTTGAGCTGGAGTTACAACAGTATGCTGTTACACCTAAACTTTTATATGGGTGCTGGAGATCCTAATTTAGGGCCTAATGTTTGTGCAGTAGGAACTTTACAGACTGAGTCATCTTCCTAGTCCTCAGAATCATATTTTAATATTGCTAAGAGTAAATTGCAAAACCTAGCTCTCTCTTTTATTATGGCATTCATTAAAAGAAATAAATTATGGGAGTTTCTGAATATGACTTTGATAATTATGAGATAATCTTTTAATATAACCATTACCTCTTTAGTGAATTTCCCAGTGAAGAAAGTAGTCTCTATAAAGAGAAATAATATTTTCTTTATTTCACATAAGAACCTTATTTTTTTACTTTTTTCTTCATACATGTATAAAATATATTATGAGTATATTTACTCACACTACTTCTCTTATCACCCTCTACTGTTGAGCTTTTTTATTTTTTTCTTTCAACTCATTCCTCATCAGTTTTCATGTATTTCTGTGCATGTGAGCAGGTCTTGTGTTGGTGACTCTAGCTTCTTGTGCCCATGAGTGCAAAGGCCATGCCATATATAGAATACAAGTTTCACAGCAGTCATCTTCAGTTGAGATCTTACACTCTTTCCATGCCCTCTTCTACAATGTTCTCTTGACCTTGAGAAAGGTGACACAGATGTCCTGTTTAGAACTGAGTACTCAGTAGTCACCTTCTCTTAGCACTTAGATCTCTTCATTAACCTTTGTCCACTGTAGAAAAAGCTTTGTTTAATTAAGAAAAGAAAAGTAAGATTATGGGTCTGAGAAATGGTAGAGAATAAGTAGAAAAATCTAGGCAAAGTAGGTAGACTCTAGACTATGTATACTTAAAATAAAATATTCACCATTGAGCTAATCAAGAGCACCAAACTGGAACAGAAGAAAAGTATTTACAACAGGTAATAACAGTTGATCTGAAATGTGTCGAGGAATTCCTAGGAATATAATAATACATTTAAAATGTCGAGGAATTCCTAGGAATATAATAATACATTTAAAAACATTTTTAAATATTGCATAATCTACATTACAGATTTTATGAACCACTGTGTTTAGATAGTATATTTAAAATGGAAAATCAATAGTATGTGACTTTTTGGAATGTTTCTTTGCAAATTCTTTGTAAAGCAGCCTGTTGAAAACTGACATTCATCTTTGCCTAAGGGACATATGATTTCTTAGAAATTAGGTTATTTTTCTCGAAGAAGGACAGGAGGTTACTAACATAGATCCTTAGTTTTCCACTGTGTTTTCCTCACTGAATTGAGATTGCCCTTAGCAATTATTTTAGAATATGGGTTGTGGACCATGTACAGGAGAAACACTAAGGATGAGCTTTAAAATTGCATGCTCCTATGCCCACTCCAGGCCTGAGGATGTAAATTGTTAATATTTCTGCATGAAAGTTTAACAAATGGGACCATGCTGTAGAGCAACTGTTCTGCACACTTTGCAACAGCCAATAAACACTGTTTATATCCTAAATTACAGACATTTATATGTATTGCAATAGAGAACTTAAATTGTGGTTAGGAAGTGCCCCTAATTTTAATAGTAGGATGCAATTATTGGAAGGTGCCTCCAGGCAAAGTGTCATAAACCAAGCAATGTCTGCTGTTCTTAAATTTCAGCTGTGGAGATAGCAACAAAGTGAGAAGAAAGGCACCAGACTCCAGAACCAAGTAATAGCTGTCCAAGCACAGAACAACCAACAAGGAAATCCAGGAAAACCTCAGAAAATCATATTGAAGCACAGACCCAGCATATTAAATGGAATCATCCCAGCTGTGAGAATCCAACCCAATGAGATGCGTGGCACCTGTGTGTGCGGGAAGTGGCATGGCATCTTTGCTCCTGTAACCTGACATCACCACTGTGCATTATTACATAGCTGCATGCCACCCTCTGATGTTCTTTAACAAGCTTTGGATTCTGAAGAAAAAGCACTTGTCAGAGATGGGGTGTGGTTATGTGGAGAAGCATTAAAACAAATGCAGTTCCCTTTGCTAGACACTTTCATTTCCTGTTTAAGCCATCTACATGTTATCTTAATAGGAGGCAATTGCCAAAGTAAAAGGTCTGTGCCTGCATAAAACACTGGGAGGTTTCCACAGGTCAAAGAGGAGAAATGCTTATTACAGCGTAAGTGTTATGTGATCCAGAAAACCATGCTCAGTTTAATTCACCAGATAGGTCAAAAGTCCAACATCTCCACATAGAAAAGTATTGATTTTTAAGAAATAGATGCTAACAGAAAATTGCATGTTATGTCAGGAATGTAAATAATTAAATTTTAAAAGAAAAATCACAATAAAATAGATAATTTAAAGCAAGAAAATGGGTGGAAATTAATCACTCAGAATAAGAAATCAGAATATGAATAATAAACATTCTTGAGGAAGTGGGAAGTTGGGGATATTGGAAAAATTAAGCAAAGATAAACAATTTACACACAAAAACCTAAGAACTAGACATTAAAATGTAAATGTTGAAATGATTCAAAGTTTGTTTTGAGTAATGGATTGGCAAAACACAAAAGTATATTAGATCATTAAAAGCTTAACAAATATCCTATTTCAAAATTTACCCCAAACTAATGAAGAGACAGAGAACATAAAAAGTAAGATCTATTGACAAGAGTGGTGCTCAGTACCCATGTACTTGTGTACCAGAAACTGATTTTGATACTGTTTAAATTGTTTGAAAATTCGCTAAACTTGGCTCAACAATAGCAGGACTATGAATTTTTTTTAATTTTCCATAGGTCAACTCTTTTGAATTGTGTTCTTTAACTCTGCCATGAAATCAAAGGGGAAAAAATAGATAAACAATGAAAAAAAAGTACCTTTCTTTTTTTTCTTTTCTTATTTATTTATTTATTTATTTATTTATTTATTTATTTATTTTTGGTCTTTTTCGAGACAGGGTCTCCCTGTAGCCCCAGATTTTTTTTTTTGAGACAGGGTTTTCCTGTAGAGCAGGCTGGCCTTGAACTCACAAAGATCTGCCCTGCCTCTGCTCCCAAGTGCTAGGAGTAATAAGGCCTGCACCACCACGCCCCGCTAGTACTTTTCTAATATGTATATTGAAAACATTTAATGGCATTCATATTCTATTCTTTCTTTTAATTTACTTTTGCTTCCCTTGGTAGCCTTTTATTTATTTATTCAGTCTACCTTTATTTGAGGCTCTTTTCAATGCTAAACAAGAAATGCATGAAACAGAGACACCTATTTGTTTATATATTTTCTAATTAAATTTTCAAATTCCTTGAATGCTCTTAAACATTTTATTAACATAAACATAGAAATAGACAAAATTATTATTTTAAGGTTCTTCAATAGCAGTTCACAAATGAGGAATTACTTTTCCCATAATTTGGCATATGAATGTTTATTTCATTTACAATAACAGAAATGCACTACACATCCACTCAGATAGCAAGACTAAAAGATCCTGGATTACAAACCCAACCTCCAGGAAGAGTAAGCATGGAACCAGCTGCCTTCCACATTTAAAGAAAAAATTATCTGTGCTATTTTATTCAAAAATGGATTAATTAATTCACTGAGAAACACAAACCTTCTTGGTTCATAGATGTAGGAAAAGGTGGAACTTAGTAATGGGTGTGGCATAGACAGAAAGAAGCTCCCTGTGTCCTTGGGCTGTGTTGGTAATTTATTTCAACACGTTGGGGACTACCAAGCTGCAGTGAGCTAAGCAGGGTCTGCACTCTTCATATTGTTTTCCAAAATACATAGAGCACCTCTAATGCACTCTGGTGGGCCTATTGCTATGTCTATAACTGCCCTTTTTTAATTTTTTATTTATTTTATTTATTTTTTTTATTTATTTAATTTTAATTTATTTTTCTATGAGTATGAATGCACTGTCCTGTCCATGTAGGTTTGTGCACCCGTGTTGTGCAATGTTTTGGAGGTCAGAGGAGGGTGTGAGGAGGGTCTCAGATTCCCTGGAACTGGAGTTCTCTGGTAATTGGAGTTAACAGATGGTTATCGACAACACGTGGGTGCTGGGGATCGAACCCCGGTCCTCTGCAAGAGCAGTCAGTGCTCTTACCGCTAGGGGCTATCTCTCCAGCCCTAATCTAATAACTGCCTTTAAAGTAAAGAGAATCAGTTTTCTAAAAATCATTGTTATTTATATATTTACCAAAAATTTGTGTTCCAGCAAGAACATTGGAGTTATGGTTAAACTAATGCTGACAAGTAAATATTTGACAGCACTGAACATTTCCCAAAGAGAATCATTTAAATTAATACAGAATTGAAAAAATCTTTATCTTGGTTTTATTTATTTAAGCCTGAAGACTTTAAATATTAAAGTCTAAATTGATTTGTTCATCCTGTTATTGTGTTATTTGTACAATGTCCCATCCTGCGAGACTCAGTTACTAGTGGGTTTTCGAGGGAGACCCCAGACCTGAAACATAATGGGTGCGAGAGAAAAGAGGAAGACCAAGCAGAGTTGTCAAGGTCTCTCTTATTGGAACAAAAGCGGTTACATTTATACTGTGCAGAAAGGCAGGAAGTAAGGAGGCGGGGCGGTGGGGATAGTTAGGGCAAAGGTGATCTGGCAGGACTTGCAAAATGTGTTTAAGATAAGCTTGGATTGTCCTGTGGGCTGAAACATCCTGTGGCTTATCTTCAGCAAACATCAGCATAGTCCTACGATCTGATCCGTGCTGGGCTGGCAGGGCTTGTCTGGGCTTGTCCAGGCAGGACTGCATCTCGGTCTCCAACAGTACAAAATCAGTGAGGCTTGCCTCTATTTTGTTTTAATATATAAATTTTCAGGAGCAAATAAGAATATTACATTATAATTACATATGGATTGAAAGAAAGATAATGAGGTAAAGTGAAGCCCTATTTAGTAAGATCATTGTTAATATACAAGCAGAGTTCTTAAATTAAAAAAAATAAAAAAAAAACCAAGGGGCTGGAGAGATGCTATGCGGTTAAGAGAGCCGACCGTTCTACCAAGAAGACCCGGGTTCAAGTTCCCCAGCACCCACATAGTGGCCGAGAATGATCTAAACTCCAATTCCAGGAGAAACTCCAGTTCCAGGGGAATCTGACCTCCTTTTCTGAAGTGACCTCCTTGGCAATTGCACGACACAGGTGCACAAACCTACATGCAGACAGTACAACTCAAATACATCCATAACAGTCAAAATAAACTAAAATTAAAAGATAAATAACAGTTGTGATTTGAGTATGAATGATAATATGTCTGGATCATATTCCAAAACCTCAAATTTTAAAAAAATATTCTTAATATTGCTTCAAAATTTTATATATACATATAATGTATTTTGATCAATATCTACCCTCACCTCCTCAAACTCTCCCTGCCCTTTCATACACATGAATGTGGGGTTATTTGCTGGTCAAGGCAAGATACTAGTGGCTACACTCCAAAATAAAGTGATTCTCCACCCTCGGAAGCCATGATAGCCAATAACTAGGAATGGGTCCTTCATTGGGAGGCCTTGTCCTATCTATGCTAACGTTTTGAATGACTTGATCTTATGCAGGTCTTGTATAAGTTCACACGGCTTCTGTGAGTTCATTGTGCAACAACCATGCCATTTCCCTAAGACAACATTTTGCAATACTCCTCCCCATCCTTTGACTCTTCCATTCTTTCTGCACACTTTCTGCCAACTATTCGCATGAGGCTTGGAGAGAGAAGGTGATATAGATCCCCATATAGGTCTGAGGACTCAGCCACTATCAGTACTTTGATCTTCATGAGTCTTTGAATTAACCTTCACTCAATGCAAAAAAACAGATCTATCTCTCAAAGTATGGAAAGTAGCACAAAACTCATGGATATGAGTGTAAATGTTTATACAGCAGTTTAATAACATGACTACTAAGCAAAATAAAACCAGTAAATTTTCTCAAGGGGCCTATGATCTCACTAACCACAAAGGCTTTTCTATTTTAATTTTTATAATTATTTATCTGTAACCAATGCCATTTTTAAATATTTTTCAGTCAATAGATCAGGAGTATACTAAAATTGAAAGTGTAAATTTTTCTGTGTGTGTTCATACTTAAATGTGGCAAACAATAATAGTAATATGTGTCTAGTAATATGTAAAATGTGTGCCATTTAAAGTAAATGAATGGTCTATATGTGTAGGAGAGCTGGGAAAGATATTCAGGTGTTTTATTCTATCATATTCTATCTTATTCCTTAAGACAGGGTTACTGGAACTGGAGTTATGTTAGTGCTCAGAAAATCCCAGTCATCCTTTTTTTCTTTCCCTTGCTCCCCAAAACACTGGGGTTATAGGTTCATGGGGCCTGCTAACAGCATTTTTAGTTGTGCACTGGACATTTGAACTCAGGCCCTTATGAGCTTAGAAAGCAATTTACTCTTTTAACCCACTGAGTCCGTTTTCCTCATCCCTGTGCATGCATCTTTAATGAATTTAGTTTTGAATACCCTGTTCAAAATGCTCGTTATTCTAGATTAAGTGTCATTATTATATTCTTTGTGCTGGATAGCTTCAGTTGGTCAACTTGATGCATCTTGGAAGAGGAGGCCTCAAGTTGGGAAAAATTTCCTCTATAGGTACTGGCTGTGGAGGCATTTCTGTAAAAATGCAAGTTGATGTGAGGGCAATTTTCTTAAATAAATTGAAGTTAGGAATGGTGTATCTATTCTCTCTTGCTCAAGTTCCCATACTCTTGGTTTAGATTCATAGTTGGTTAATCCTCTCTGTTCCTGTCTCCACTTGATAGTCTGTTCCCATATTATTATCTCAGTATGATTCTTAAATTTAAAAATTGGAGTTACTTATTGTTCTATACAATTCTGCTTTTTCTGAGTCTGATATATATAAGACTTTAACACTGTTTAGTAAACCTTGATTCTGGCAAAGATCTGTCACTCAGGAGATTAATTTTTATGTGATCATGTGTATTATAGCAAGCTTTGTTTCCAACTATGGTGAAAACCTTGGACTGTCAAGAATAGATTTTGGATATTATCATTATTGAATAATGCTATTTTAAATCTCTAATAACAATACAATCAAAATGAGATAAATTAATTTTAAGAAAATGTATCGATCCTTTAGTAAAATAAACTGATTATAAAATACATCAGTGCTTTAATATTTGATGACCAAATTGATTATGAAGATATTTCTTACCAAACAGAAAAGCTCTTATACTCAAGCTGAAGAAAATGTATTCATAGTTAACATAAACTTATTCTTCAAAAATTATTTTTAAGATCTAATTACTCTCTGAATATGTAAAAATATTTGCAGATTTTTGACAAATAGAGATTCAATTTGGATCCATGGGGTTTTGGTTCCTTTAATACAATTAAAAATTTTACTTGTCCAGAAAATAATTCCTGGCAATATTTTTCTCAACAGTCTTCTGAATTTAAAGAAAGCAGTTTTTAGCATTGTAATCCACTTCATTAAATTAAGTTGTCATGTTACAATAAAAATACCATTTTATCCTCAATATTAAGTCTTTCCTTACAGTTTTAGTAACTTCTCAATATGTCATGTTTCAGTTTGATACTGTGGATTTCTATAACTTTAACTTTAATTAAATGACTTTCATGTAGAAGAAAGATTAGAGGAATTCTCTTAAAACCATTTGATGACATTGCTTTAAAACAGTCACCTTTGAACTATTATTAAATGATGCCAGGTAAATAAAATAAAGCAGCTCAAGTACCTAATAATACTTGGGTTCAAAATGAAATTTGCAAAATCATTTAAACTAAGCAGATTCAAATGAGATCAATGGTTCCTTCATGGATCTTAGCAATATAAGCAAAACAAAACCAACAGAATGACTCTGAAATAGGAAGTTAATTCCCATAGGAAGGAGACAAGCCCCATCCTTGTTGAGATTTTTGGTGAAAAGAATCTTTTCTTTTTCTTCACCTACAAAAGCATCCTTTTATAATTTTTGTACGCTCATGACAACACTCTTCTAATATCCCCCACTGTTTGCTAACTGATCTTTCCAGGCTGTGTTTTAATGTTGCTTCAGGGATATCTTGGTCACTCAACTGGAGTATAAAAATATCACCCCATATGCAACACTCTACCTATCTTCCTACTGGATATTTCCTAAGTTATGTATCACAAACTTGACTTAGGTTATATAGTACAGAACTTCAGTTGTATTTTTTTATCAGCTGAGTCTCTAGTGATGTGGTGACAAATTAATATTTGTTAATTATAAGATTGCTAATAATATTGGACCACAGAAAGAACCCAGGATAAGATAGAAAAAGAAAATAGCAGAAGAAGAGGAGGGTAAAACAGGAAATCTGCCTGCCTCTGCACCCAGTTGTATCATCTTACACCCATCATGGAAATTTTGTTTGCAAATACTGCTATACTTCTCTGGCATCTTTTTGTGAACTTACCCATATATATTCTGTGCTGTGTTACTTAGCTTGCTGTTTATAACTTCTGTATAAATTGAAGTTTGGGGGTGATACCATTTTGGAATAGTCCAGGTGTCAGTCTGCTGGCCTGGTGTAAATAAACTCTCTCTTGTTCACCTGGACCAGCTTTGGTTTCTTGATTTGCAGAAGCTCCCTCAACATTTCTGAAGGCCCCTTGGAGATCAGGTAATACCCCTGTTGATTATAGTGGCTGCTGCTCTTGGACCCTGAAGTTTGCCTACTGAACCTGGAACAGAGAAGTATGCACCCNATTCTGCCATAACTGTCCTGCATCTTTCTCTCAGTTTTTTTCCATTTTTTAGCAATAAGTGATAATTTATGAATACAAGCATCCTTCATGCAAAACCAACTTGCAAGCAGTTGTGTCCAAACCCACATCAAACCCCTCTGTGGATCCTACTTGTAACAACTATGTATAATGAGTCCTAACGAAACTTACCCTCTAGGAGCTGCAAAGGTTTTAATGCAAGAACACATTTTAAGATATTTCTCAGCCATCTCTATTTCCTCACTTGTGAAGTTTCTGTTCACTCTTTATTCCATCTTTAGAGTGAGTCATTTATTTTCTTCTTTGTTTTTAGAGTAGTTTATATATTCTGGAAGTTAATGCTCTGTCAGATGTATCAGCCGTAAAGGTTTCCTCCCACTCTGCCGGTTTTCTCTTCACTTCCCTGATTGTTTCTTTCACTGTACAGAAGCTTTTGAGTTTAATGAGGTCCCACTTGTCAATTGTCCACCTTATTTCCTGCAAGGCTGCTGTCTGATTTAGAAAGTCTTCTCCTATGCCTATGCCTTGTAGTTTGCTGCCAACTTTTTCTTCTTTCACCTTCAGCGTTTTGGGTTTGACATTGAGGTCTTGGACCCATTTGGACTTGATTTTTGAGAGGTAGTGGTTTAATTTTATTCTTCTACAAGTGGTGATCCAGTTTTGCCAACACCATTTGCTGAAGTTGTTGTCTTTCCTCCATTATGTCTTCTTGGCCCTTTTGTCAAATATGAGGTGGCTGAAATTGTATGTGCTGAAGTTTGGATCTTCAATTTTGTTTCATTGGTCTACAGGTCTGTTTTTGTGCCAGTACCAGGAGGTTTTTATGACTATAGCCCTGTAGTATAGTTTGAAGTCTGATATAGAGATCTTCCTTGTATTACTCTTTTCACTCAGGATGGATTTGGCTATTCAAGGTCTTTTGGCTTTCCATATGAAATTGAGAATTTTTTCCAAGCCTGTGAAGAAACTCTTGGGGATTTTAATTGGGATTGCACTGAATCTGTATATTAATTCGGGTAGAATGGACATTTTTACTATATTAATTTTTCTAATCCATGAGCATGGGAGGTCTTTCCATCTTCCAATGTCTTCTTCAGTCTCCTTATTCAGCAGTTTAAAATTTTGTTGTAGAGATCTTTGGTGTCTTTGATTAAGTTTGTTCCTGGGTATTTTATTGTTTTTGAGGCTATTGTGAGTGGGAAGGTTTCTGTGTATTCTTTCTTCAGTTGCTTGTTATTGGTGTAAAGAAAAGCTACTGATTTTTCTAGGTTAATTTCTTATCCTGCCACTTTACTGAAACTCTTAATCATTTATAGGAGTTTTTAGCATCCCTTAGGTAAACTATCATTTCATCTGCAAAAAGTGATAGCTTGATTTTCTCTTTTCTTATTTGCACCCTTTTAATTTCCTTTTCTTGCCTTATTGCCCTAGCAAGTGTTCAAGCACTATACCGAAAAGGAGTGGTGACAGGGAACAGCCTTGCGGAATTCCTACCTTTAAGGGGAATGCTTCTAACTTTTCTCCATTTAGGATGATGCTGACTGTGGGTTTCTTTGTTGTTGTTGTTGTTGTTGTTGTTCTTTTCGAGACAGGGTCTCCCTGTAGCCCCAGATGTCCTGGAACTCACTCTGTAGAGCAGGCTGGCCTTGAACTCACAAAGATCTGCCTGCCTCTGCCTCCCAAGTGCTAGGAGTAAAGGCCTGCACCACCACGCCCCGCTAGTACTTTTCTAATATGTATATTGAAAACATTTAATGGCATTCATATTCTATTCTTTCTTTTAATTTACTTTTGCTTCCCTTGGTAGCCTTTTATTTATTTATTCAGTCTACCTTTTATTTGAAGGCTCTTTTTTCAAGCATAAACATAGAAATGCATGAACAGAGACACCTATTTGTATATATTTTCTAATATAATTTATATCAAATTCCTTGAATGCTCTTAAACATTTTATTAACATAAACATAGAAATAGACAAAATTATTATTTTAAGGTTCTTCAATAGCAGTTCACAAATGAGGAATTACTTTTCCCATAATTTGGCATATGAATGTTTATTTCATTTACAATAACAGAAATGCACTACACATCCACTCAGATAGCAAGACTAAAAGATCCTGGATTACAAACCCAACCTCCAGGAAGAGTAAGCATGGAACCAGCTGCCTTCCACATTTAAAGAAAAAATTATCTGTGCTATTTTATTCAAAAATGGATTAATTAATTCACTGAGAAACACAAACCTTCTTGGTTCATAGATGTAGGAAAAGGTGGAACTTAGTAATGGGTGTGGCATAGACAGAAAGAAGCTCCCTGTGTCCTTGGGCTGTGTTGGTAATTTATTTCAACACGTTGGGGACTACCAAGCTGCAGTGAGCTAAGCAGGGTCTGCACTCTTCATATTGTTTTCCAAAATACATAGAGCACCTCTAATGCACTCTGGTGGGCCTATTGCTATGTCTATAACTGCCCTTTTTTAATTTTTATTTATTTATTTATTTATTTATTTATTTATTTATTTATTTTCTATGAGTATGAATGCACTGTCTGCATGTAGGTTTGTGCACCCGTGTTGTGTAATGCCGCGTAGGTCAGATGAGGGTCTCAGATTCCCCTGGAACTGGAGTTCTCCTGGAATTGGAGTTACAGATGGTTCTCAGCCACCACGTGGGTGCTGGGGATCGAACCCCGGTCCTCTGCAAGAGCAGTCAGTGCTCTTAACTGCTAGGCTATCTCTCCAGCCCTATCTATAACTGCCTTTAAAGTAAAGAGAATCAGTTTTCTAAAAATCATTGTTATTTATATATTTACCAAAAATTTGTGTTCCAGCAAGAACATTGGAGTTATGGTTAAACTAATGCTGACAAGTAAATATTTGACAGCACTGAACATTTCCAAAGAAAGAATCATTTTAAATTAATACAGATTGAAAATCTTTATCTTGGTTTTATTTATTTAAGCCTGAAGACTTTAAATATTAAAGTCTAAATTGATTTGTTCATCCTGTTATTGTGTTATTTGTACAATGTCCCATCCTGCGAGACTCAGTTACTAGTGGGTTTTTCGAGGGGAGACCCCAGACCTGAAACATAATGGGTGCGAGAGAAAAGAGGAAGACCAAGCAGAGTTGTCAAGGTCTCTCTTATTGGAACAAAAGCGGTTACATTTATACTGTGCAGAAAGGCAGGAAGTAAGGAGGGGGAGGACTGTGGGGATAGTTAGGGCAAAGGTGATCTGGCAGGACTTGCAAAACGTGTTTAAGACAAGCTTGGAATGTCCTGTGGGCTGAAACATCCTGTGGCTTATCTTCAGCAAACATCAGCATAGTCCTACAATCTGATCCGTGCTGAGCGAGCAGGGCTTGTCTGGGCTTGTCCAGGCAGGACTGCATCTCGGTCTCCAACAGTACAAAATCCAGTGAGGCTGCCTCTATTTGTTTTAAATATAAAAATTTTCAGGAGCAAATAAGATATTACATTATATTACATATGGATTGAAGAAAGATAATGAGGTAAAGTGAAGCCCTATTTAGTAAGATCATTGTTAATATACAAGCAGAGTTCTAAATTAAAAAAAAAAAAAAACCAGGGGCTGGAGAGATGGCCTAGCGGTTAAGAGAGCCGACCGTTCTTACAGAAGACCCGGGTTCAATCCCCAGCACCCACATAGTGGCCGAGAATGATCTAAAACTCCAATTCCAGGAGAACTCCAGTTCCAGGGGAATCTGACACCCTCTTCTGACCTCCGCGGCATTGCACGACACAGGTGCACAAACCTACATGCAGACAGTACACTCATACACATACAAAAATAAATAAAATTAAAAAAAAATAAATAACAGTTGTGATTTGAGTATGAATGATAATATGTCTGGATCATATTCCAAACCTCAAATTTTAAAAATATTCTTAATATTCTTCAAAAATTTTATATATACATATAATGTATTTTGATCATATCTACCCTCACCTCCTCAAACTCTCCCTGCCCTTTCATACACATGAATGTGGGGTTATTTGCTGGTCAAGGCAAGATACTAGTGGCTACACTCCAAAATAAAGTGATTCTCCACCCTCGGAAGCCATGATAGCCAATAACTAGGAATGGGTCCTTCATTGGGAGGCCTTGTCCTATCTATGCTAACGTTTTGAATGACTTGATCTTATGCAGGTCTTGTATAAGTTCACACGGCTTCTGTGAGTTCATTGTGCAACAACCATGCCATTTCCCTAAGACAACATTTTGCAATACTCCTCCCCATCCTTTGACTCTTCCATTCTTTCTGCACACTTGTGCCATATTCCATGAGCCTTGGAGAGAGAAGGGTGATATAGATCCCCATATAGGTCTGAGGACTCAGCCACTATCAGTACTTTGATCTTCATGAGTCTTTGAATTAACCTTCACTCAATGCAAAACAAGTATCTCTCAAGTCTGAAAGTAGCACAAATCCATGGATATGAGTGTAAATGTTTATACAGCAGTTTAATAACATGACTACTAAGCAAAATAAAACCAGTAAATTTTCTCAAGGGGCCTATGATCTCACTAACCACAAGGCTTTCTATTTTATTTTATAATTATTTATCTGTCACACCAATGCATTTTTAAATATTTTCAGTCATAGATCAGGAGTATACTAAAATTGAAAGTGTAAATTTTTCTGTGTGTGTTCACACTTATGTGCAAACATATAGTATATGTGTCTAGTATATGTAAATGTGTGCATTTAAGTATGAATGTCTATATGTGTAGAGAGGCTGGGAAAGAATATCAGGTGTTTTATTCTATCATATTCTATCTTATTCCTTAAGACAGGGTTACTGGAACTGGAGTTATGTTAGTGCTCAGAAAATCCCAGTCATCCTTTTTTTCTTTCCCTTGCTCCCCAAAACACTGGGGTTATAGGTTCATGGGGCCTGCTAACAGCATTTTTAGTTGTGCACTGGACATTTGAACTCAGGCCCTTATGCTTATAAAGCAATTACTTTTACCCACTGAGTCGTTTTCTCATCCCTGTGCATGCATCTTTAATGAATTTAGTTTTGAATACCCTGTTCAAAATGCTCGTTATTCTAGATTAAGTGTCATTATTATATTCTTTGTGCTGGATAGCTTCAGTTGTCAGCTTGATGCATCTTGGAAGAGGAGGCCTCAGTTGGGAAATTTCCTCTATAGGACTGGCCTGTGAGGCATTTTCTTAAATGCAAGTTGATGTGAGAGGCATTTTCTTAAATCAAATTGAAGTTAGGAATGGTGTATCTATTCTCTCTTGCTCAAGTTCCCATACTCTTGGTTTAGATTCATAGTTGGTTAATCCTCTCTGTTTCTGTCTCCACTTGATAGTCTGTTCCCATATTATTATCCAGTATGATTCTTAAAATTTAAATTGGAGTTATCTTTATTGTTCTATACACTTACTGCTATTTCTGAGTCTGATATATAAGACTTTAACACTGTTTAGTAAACCTTGATTCTGGCAAAGATCTGTCACTCAGGAGATTAATTTTTATGTGATCATGTGTATTATAGCAAGCTTTGTTTCCAACTATGGTGAAAACCTTGGACTGTCAAGAATAGATTTTGGATATTATCATTATTGAATAATGCTATTTTAAATCTCTAATAACAATACAATCAAAATGAGATAAATTATTTAGAAAATGTATCATCCTTTAGAAAATAAACTGATTTATAAAATACATCAAGTGCTTTAATATTTGATGACCAAATTGATTATGAAGATATTTCTTACCAAACAGAAAAGCTCTTATACTCAAGCTGAAGAAAATGTATTCATAGTTAACATAAACTTATTCTTCAAAAATTATTTTTAAGATCTAATTACTCTCTGAATATGTAAAAATATTTGCAGATTTTTGACAAATAGAGATTCAATTTGGATCCATGGGGTTTTGGTTCCTTTTAGATACAATTTAAAATTTTACTTGTACCAGAAATAATTCCTGGCATATTTCTCAACCAAAGTCTTCTGAATTTAAAAAGAAAGCAGTTTTTAGCATTGTAATCCACTTCATTAAATTAAGTTGTCATGTTACAATAAAAATACCATTTTATCCTCAATATTAAGTCTTTCCTTACAGTTTTAGTAACTTCTCAATATGTCATGTTTCAGTTTGATACTGTGGATTTCTATAACTTTAACTTTAATTAAATGACTTTCATGTAGAAGAAAGATTAGAGGAATTCTCTTAAAACCATTTGATGACATTGCTTTAAAACAGTCACCTTTGAACTATTATTAAATGATGCCAGGTAAATAAAATAAAGCAGCTCAAGTACCTAATAATACTTGGGTTCAAAATGAAATTTGCAAAATCATTTAAACTAAGCAGATTCAAATGAGATCAATGGTTCCTTCATGGATCTTAGCAATATAAGCAAAACAAAACCAACAGCATGACCTCTGAAATAGGAGTTATTCCATAGGAAGGAGCCAAGCCCCATCATTGTTGAGATTTTTGGTGAAAAGAATCTTTTCTTTTATTCACCTACAGCATCCTTTTATAATTTTGTACCTCATGACAAACACTCTTCTAATATCCCCCACTGTTTGCTAACTGATCTTTCCAGGCTGTGTTTTAATGTTGCTTCAGGGATATCTTGGTCACTCAACTGGAGTATAAAAATATCACCCCATATGCAACACTCTACCTATCTTCCTACTGGATATTTCCTAAGTTATGTATCACAAACTTGACTTAGGTTATATAGTACAGAACTTCAGTTGTATTTTTTTATCAGCTGAGTCTCTAGTGATGTGGTGACAAATTAATATTTGTTAATTATAAGATTGCTAATAATATTGGACCACAGAAAGAACCCAGGATAAGATAGAAAGAAATAAGAAGGAAAAGAGGAGGGTAAACAGGAAATCTGCCTGCCTCCACACACATTGTATCATCTTACTACCCACCATGGAAATTTTTGTTTGCAAAACTGCTATATTCTTGGCATCTTTTGTTGAACTACCACATATATGATTCTGTGCTGTGTTACTTGCTTGCTGTTTATAACTTCTGTATAAATTGAAGTTTGGGGGTGATACCATTTTGGAATAGTCCAGGTGTCAGTCTGCTGGCCTGGTGTAAATAAACTCTCTCTTGTTCACCTGGACCAGCTTTGGTTTCTTGATTTGCAGAAGCTCCCTCAACATTTCTGAAGGCCCCTTGGAGATCAGGTAATACCCCTGTTGATTATAGTGGCTGCTGCTCTTGGACCCTGAAGTTTGCCTACTGAACCTGGAACAGAGAAGTATGCACCCCTGAAGAAACTGCAGGGTCGCTTTCCTGGAGGCCAAAGAGGACTATGAGGCCCCAGATCAGAGCTGTCAGCAGGTGAACCAGAGAACCAGAGTGGATATCCAGACTAAGTAAAGGCCAACAGGGTAGACAGCTAGGAGTTGGCACAGGCTGACCCACCATTAGGAGGTTGTATTCAAAGATGACAGGATTCCAAGGTAGAACTGACCTCTAACCAGGCAGAAAAGGGACCACAATTAAAACTCCAAGGTGGTGCTGGCTTCCTATAGGTGGAAGGGGGAGCAGTTTTACTGGGCCAGTTTAGGTAAAACAGGAATTTAATGGGGATACCTAGGGGACAACTGTGTGTGAATGTGAGAATGAAGATGAAACTCTCCAAATTGGGGAGGGGGAGCTGAAGAATCCCCACATTTGGCTGGAGGATATTGAACTTTAAAATCAGCCAAATACTGCTCTATACCTGAGAGGGAGTGATAAGGAGGAGGAGTTCTCCTTCCTTCCAGATTTAAAAGTTAAATGCCTACTTACAAAGATCATCCTAGTCAAACTGCTGGATTATAGTTATTTGGGTGCACCTAGTTTTCATGTAATTATGTCATATGTGTCCATGATAATTGGTTTCCATGTGTTTGAGATTTCATGCAGTTTTATCACAAATGTCTTTAGTTTATTCATGTTTGTCTATGGTAATTGTCTTCATATGTTGTTTCCATCAAAACAATTTTTTTTTTCTTTTTTGAGACAGAGTTTCCCTTATAGACCAGGCTGGCCTTGAACTCACAAAAATATGACTGCCTCTGCCTCCCAAGTGCTGGAAATAAAGGCATGCTCCACTACGCCCAGCTTAAAGATGATTCTTAGCCACCATGTGGGTGCTCTTGACCACTGAGCCATCTCTCCAGCCCAAAATATATTTTACCCAAAATATATTTTTTAAAACAAAACAGCCACTTTACTTTTTATTTTTTTATTGTACAAAGACTATTTGGTTTTATTTTATTTTGGGATCCACAATTAAGATGAAGTTGAACAGGTTTATAAATATGGGTATTTGATGATGCATTCAAAAGATCTTATAAACTTGGGTATCCTAAACATTGAACAGTGTCTCTAGGTCTAGTAATTGTCTCACAGAATTTTAAATGGTAATGATTTGCATAAAACTGTGTCTGAGCTGGTTGTTTAAGGATCCTATTTGTTTTGGTTTGCTTCTTTTTTTTTCTTTTCTTTCAGACCTCTGAAGGCCAGCTTGATTATGGGCATTTTTTCCCTAAACTTTACTACCAGTGATCATTCCTTTTCTCTAATCTAACAACTTACACAAATGACTTGAGAGAACCAAACAGGAGCTGGTTGTTAGATTCATTAATATGTTAACTCCAGTTCAGAGCTGGGAATAAATTCTGGGTGTGGCCTTCTTCTCTTTTTTTTTTTTTTTGAGACAGGCTCAGCTGTCCTGGAACTCACTCTGTAGACCAGGCTGGTCTTGAACTCACAAAGATCTGCCTGCCTCTGCCTCCCAAGTGCTAGGATTCTTGTCTTATTTTTTATCTGGCTTTGTCCTTCATCTGTCTCCTGCAGTAGGACTCTGTATGTGGGTGGGTTGTGCACTGCCTTTTCCAGGGAGATCATTGCTTAGACAACAGCAATCTGTTTTAAAATATGTTAACCTTTATTCTTTTATTTTTTATTATTTTTTTATTATTTTTCATGTGTTTGTACTGTCTGCATGCAGGTCTCTGCACCCGTGTCATGCAATGCCACTGAGGTCAGAAGAGGGCATCAGATTCCCCTGGAGCCAGAGATAAAGACGGTTCTCAGCCACCATGTGGGTGCTGGGGATTGAACCTGGGTCCTCTGCAAGAGCAGTTGGTATGCTTAACCGCTAGGCCATCTCTCCAGCCCCAACCTTTATTCTTAACCTCAAGTTTTAATGTTTCCTTGACTGTCCTCCCTGTTACCTCTGATTTATACAATGCTGATCACTTAGACAAGGGGAACCCTGCTGGGTTCATATGTAAAGGAATCACCCATGTAAGAAATGTTAAACCTTATTCTTTGCTTTCAAACCCTGTATAACTTGGAACTTGGTTTAGGATAAGGAATTAATCAGATACTTTTAAACTGGATCTGACTCATCAAGCAATTAGTGCTTACACAATCTGCCTTTCCAAATTACTTTGCTTTTCCCCAGTGTTGTTTGTGTGGAGATCTTTGTGTTACGTTTCCTTTCACACACACACACAAAAAAAAAAATAACAGGAAACATAATTTCAACAAAGAGTAATTTAAATATCTTGGTTAGGGCCTGGTGTGGTGGAGCATGCCTTTAATCCTAGCACTTGGGAAGCAGAAGCAGAAGGATCTTTGTGAGTTCAAGGCCAGCCTGGTCTACAGAGCAAGTTCCAGGCTAGCTGGGGCTACAGAGAGACCCTGTCTTAAAAAGACCAAAAAAAAAAATCTTGGTTACTAAAATCTATCTAATTTTGCATGTAATTACAGTCTACAGGATGTTATGATTTTAGGAAAATAATTTACTTGGTATCAAATTGACTAATAAGTAAGTTCTCATATAAACTAAAATTGTTAAATTACAATGTGTTTCCTATTGCTTGAGGATATGAAGTAATTTTAAGAGATGATTACTTCTGCTCCTTGTGTTACAGGGGACACTCTGTTCCCATCTCTGGCCCTTGTCCAGCCTCTGATCATGGCTGGGGACACTCTACCCTGATCCTAGGCTTCCAGCACAGGCTTGGGATGGGCAACTCTGAGTCTAAACCCGGTCCGCAAACAGCCTCTTGGCTGTTTGCTACAAAACTTGTCTAAATTGGGGCTCTCTCAGTCCTTATGCACTAAGCTCTCTATTTTTTCTGTTCTGTTGCATGGCCACAGTACCTGTTAGACAATCAATCTAAATGGCCTCCGGAGGGTACTTTGATTTCAGCACACTCCTTCAGAGCTACCCCATTTACAAGGTTTGTAGGACCTCCACTCCCGCCCCCAGCTTTGTAGCCAGTGCTCAATGGCAGGGCCTCTGGTCCTCCTGGCCAGGGCTCCGACCCCTCCTGATACTGTCACACAGGAAGCCATGGAGAGTGAGTCTTCTTTCCATACTGAGCTACTGAGTCCCTTGCTCCCCCTCCCATCCCCCACACTCCTGCTCTAGTACCCCTCTCCCCATCTCTCATCTCTCCTCTTTCATTCCCTGACCAATTCAAATTGGCAGGGTACCCATTTTTATCAGATCACATGGCATGGATACATGGTAGCCATTTTTATCTGATCACGTGGCATGAATGTATTTACCATGCAGATTAACAAATTAATCCCCAAATGTCCACTATTACAGTTTTACAATTCTATCACCATGTTTTCATCTGTTTCTAAGTAAAATCATTTTTCCAAAAGCTAAAAGCTTTTGTATGGTTATATTTTAATATTTTCACAGGATTGCTTCTTAAGCTACTGGCTTTTTACAAATGCTGTTTTGGTTTTGTTATTACTCTGTTTTATTAAATTAGTAAGTAAACCCAACACATATTAGACACAGACGAGCCCTCATGTGAACCGGATCTGTCCCTGCACCCATCCCATTTACATTAACTTGCCCTTTGGCAAGATTTTGCTTCTGTGAGCCAGGCTCCCATAGTTAAAGCTGCCCCCCCTTGCAGTTTCACTATGATAACTGATCAGTATATTTATGTGATTAAGTCATGCATGTGTCTGTCCAAGCTGTCTCTGTGTTAACTGTTTCATGTGTGTTAACTGTTTTATATATGTCTGTCACGTGTCTATCAAAAAGTGGCCACTTCTAGGTTATATTGTACACAAAACCTACTATATTCAAAGGCCAAAATGAACCTTTGTTCTTTAAGTTATCTGTTAGACTGAATTCCATCTCCAAATAATGTAGGGTGATTCTTCCAAATTGACTGTTTTAAGCTATTTTCACTGTATGCTCCAGTGCCCTGGTCCTCGTTAGGGCTAACCCAGGTTACCCATTGTATTTCTGCCCTCCTCTCTCATTCTAGGTTCCTGAATGTTGGCAGCCTGTCACACTGCTAACAGTGTGGCTCTATGTCGCACCTTAAAGATGGCGCCGACTTCCTGAGATGGCTAGAGAACAACAACTAGCCACCTTTTCCACATGTAGTCACTTCTTCCACACTAGGGCAAAATTGCGCATGACTACTGCTCTCTGAGCTCGCGCTTTTAATATTCTAATGAGGCATTGGCCTCTGTTGCACTACGAGTCCATGCATTGGACATGCAAATGAGGCATCGGACGGTGCACCAATCCAAAGCATACCCAAACCCTCTGGACTGCTATATAAGCAGTGCCTCTTCCCCATTTCGCGGTCCTTCTCACAAGAGAGCTGTACACAATAAAGTTTGCTGCAGAAGAATCCTGTTGTCCGCGTGAAGTTCTTGCCGGCGAGACTGCTGCACGCGACAAGTGGTGCTGAAGACCCGGGCCCGGGAACTTGCCATCGCTGGCGCCGAGAGGACCCTTCACTTTTGAAGAGGATTCAGAACTGCGCTCAGGAAGTATTTTTTAAGGTTAGTTCTGAGAGATATGCTTTTCTCTAACGATCTAGAGGGATTCCAAGCTTGCCTAATCATTTTATTGGCTGTTGTAATTGTCCTTGTAATGTTGTTTCTTGAACACAAAGGCTGCATCGCCCCTAGGATGGGTAATACACACTCCCTAGTTACCGCCCTTCAAGCGGTTTTAAGAGGAAGGCAGTTGAAGGTCTCTACTAAGACCCTTAATACCTTCGTTCAGGAAATAGATCGGTGTGCCCCTTGGTTTGTTTCCACGGGATCGCTTACTCTCCCTAGTTGGGACAAACTTAAGGGTGATTTGGACAGGGAACAACGTTCAGGTAAATTAAAAGCTGGCACCATTCCTATATGGAAGCTTGTCAGATCCTGTCTACAGGATCAAAACTGTCAAGAAGAAATTAGGGAAGGTCAGCAGGCCCTTGAGGACCTCCAGGAAAGCATGTCAGAAACAGAACGGGGTGAAAAGTTAAGTGCACATATAAAAAGGGAAGTCTCCAAAGATGCTAGCAATAAAAAAGAAAAGGGTAACAAGGATACTTTATACCCGTTTAAAGACTTGCAAGCTTTAACATTAACTGATTCAGAGTCTAATGAGGAACTGTCACCATCCGAGGAGGACGATTTAGAGGAGGAAGCGGCCCGGTATAAAAATGAACACTTTCAGTCTGCCCGGAGGCGGGACAGGTTAAAACTGAAAGTAAACGAGCCCCGCAGCTCACCCACCCTTGTGCCTTCTGCTCCTCCGCCTTATGCACCTGGGAAATGTTCCACCTCTTTTTGCTCCCCGGAGGTGCGGCATGCCATGAGACAGATGTTCCCAGTCATTGAGACTGATGATGGTGGTCGGGGCCACCGTGCCGTAGAGCACAAACAAGTTAAAGAGTTAGCGGAGTCTGTCCGCGCTTATGGGGTTAATGCCAATTTTACTGTATCACAAGTAGAACGCCTGGCCAGTATTGCCATGACACCAACAGACTGGCAGTATGTTGCAAAAGCTTGCCTCCTAACAATGGGGCAATATCTGGAATGGAAAGCACTCTGGCATGATGCCTGCCAGGCACAAGCCCGCTCTAATGCTACAGCTGGAGGCGAGGCGGCCCGATGGACATTTGAAATGCTTACCGGTCAGGGAGAGCACGCCGCTGATCAGACCAACTTCCCCCTTGCTGTTTACACCCAAATAGCTACTGCAGCGCTGCGTGCCTGGAAAGCACTGACTAACAAAGGGGAAGTCTCGGGCAATTTAACAAAGATAATTCAAGGCCCGAATGAGCCCTTTTCTGATTTTGTCGCCAGACTGCTGGAAGCTGCGGGAAGAATCCTTGGAGATCAGGAACAAGCAATGCCCCTTATAGAACAGCTTATTTTTGAACAATGTACTAAAGAATGCAGAGCAGCCATCATCCCCCGTAGGACAAAAGGTCTACAATCATGGTTAAGGACATGCAGGGAGATAGGAGGGCCCCTCACCAATGCTGGACTAGCTGCAGCCATTTTACAGGGACAGAAACAAGCTAGACCCACCAAATTTGGCCCTGTCTGCTTCCAATGTGGGAAGCCAGGCCATTTGAAAAAGGAATGTACCTCCCAAGGCAACATAAGGGTACCTGGACTTTGCCCTAGATGTAAGAAAGGTAAACACTGGGCAAATGAATGCCGCTCAATAAAAGATATCAAAGGGCGCCCTCTTGAGGATCCAAAAAACGAGATGCGGGGCCCTCGTCTCCAGGGCCCTCGAACATATGGGGACCACCACACTCGCATTCATTGGACACAATCGCCTGTGAACACCCACGGAGAGCCACCTCGGGCTCCGCAGGACTGGACCTCCGTTCCACCGCCAGAATAGTCCTAACCCCACAGATGGGAATATACCCTGTCCCCTCTGACTTTCATGGTCCGTTGCCACAAGACACCGTGGGCTTGATATTAGGTCGCTCTTCTATAACATTCAAAGGCCTCATAGTCCACCCTGGGGTTATTGATCAGGATTATACAGGCGAACTTAAAATCATGTGTTCCTCTCCCAGAGGTCTTTTTTCTATTTCATCTGGAGATCGTATTGCTCAGCTCCTTGTTCTCCCTAGTTGTCATAAATTATTCCCCTCCCATAAGAAAGACAGAGGGAATGAAGGGTTTGGTTCTACTGGTACCGATTCGGCTTATTTAATAGCTAGCCTTGATACCAGGCCTACATTACAATTAATGGTTGAAGGAAAAAGATTTGAAGGCCTCTTAGATACTGGAGCCGATAAGAGCATAATAGCTGCTCAATGGTGGCCAACTGCTTGGCCCGTGACTCAATCTGCACACTCTTTACAAGGATTGGGGTATGAGTCTTCACCCTCCATTAGTTCTAAGACCCTAATGTGGAGGGCACCAGAAGGACAACAGGGGAAATTTACCCCCTACGTCCTCCCGTTGCCTATTAATCTTTGGGGGAGAGATGTTATGAAACAATTAGGACTAAAACTTGTGAATGAATACTCTGCCCCTGCCCAAAACATAATGACAAAAATGGGATATCTCCCTGGAAAAGGCCTGGGAAAATTTAATCAAGGAATAGTTGAGCCAATATCTGCTAAACAAAAATTAGATAGACATGGCCTGGGTTTTTCCTAACGGCCATTGAGGGCTTACTGCCCATACCTTGGCTTACAGAGGAGGCGGTATGGGTTCCTCAATGGCCTTTGTCCTCTGAAAAACTTGCCGCAGCCCATCAACTGGTACAAGAACAGTTAGAGCTTGAACATATAGAGCCTTCCAATTCTCCTTGGAACACCCCAATTTTTGTTATAAAAAAGAGATCAGGAAAATGGAGACTGCTTCATGATCTCCGTGCAATTAATGCCCAAATGAAAATTTTTGGCCCTCTTCAGCACGGGCTTCCCCTCCCGTCAGCTCTTCCAAGTGATTGGCAAACACTTATAGTTGATATCAAAGATTGTTTCTTTTCCATCCCTTTATGTCCTCAGGACAGAGAAAGATTTGCATTTACCCTGCCCACCATTAATCATATGGGACCGGACAAGCGATACCAGTGGAAGGTCCTACCCCAGGGCATGGCTAATAGCCCCACTATGTGCCAGTTGTTTGTTCAACAAGCCCTTGAACCAGTCCAAGAACAATTTCATTCTCTAATAATCATCCATTACATGGATGATATTCTCCTATGTGGTAAAAATCAAGCAGAAGTTTATGATGCATTCGATGTCCTGGTCAAATCACTAAGAAACCATGGACTCGTAATTGCCCCGGAAAAGGTCCAAAGTACCCAAGTGGGACAATTTCTAGGAACTATTATCTGTCCAAAATTCATAAAACCCCAAAAAATTGAAATTCGAAGAGATCATCTTCATACACTTAATGATTTTCAGAAATTGATGGGAGACATTAATTGGTTGCGCCCCTTTCTTAAATTATCAACAACCGAATTGAAACCACTGTTTGATATCCTGGAGGGGGACTCACATCTTACATCACCCCGCACCATGACCCCAGAAGCTTTGACCACCCTAAAAAGGGTAGAACAAGTACTAAGTGAAGCTCAATTACTCAGAATAGTACAATCCCAGCCTTTTCATTTATGTGTGTTACAGACTGCTAAATTACCCACCGCAGTCCTATGGCAACACGGCCCACTCCTATGGATCCACCCTAATGCATCTCCAGCCAAAACCATTGAATGGTATCCTGCCGCAGTAGCTAAACTGGCTCTAAAAGGACTTAAAGCGGCGGTTACTCACTTTGGCTCACAGCCTCAAAAACTCATTACCCCCTACACCACAGAACAACTTCAGGTACTGGCAGCAACAAATGACTATTGGGCTATTCTTGTTACAGCCTTTCAGGGACAGTTTGATAACCATTATCCCAAACACCCGATATTAAACTTCGCTCAAAGCCAGCCCTTAATCTTCCCCCGGGTTACTAGGACCCAACCAATACCTGAGGGAGCTGTAGTCTACACTGATGGTTCTAAGAGTGGAACAGGAGCGTATGTGCATGAAGGAAAAACTACCACTATACAATTTGATCACACCTCTCCACAATTAACAGAATGTCAAGTAGTATTGGAAGTATTAAAAAATTTTCCTGGGCCTCTTAATATTGTCTCAGACTCTAGTTATGTGGTAAATGCTGTCAACTCCCTAGAAACCGTGGGAATGATTAAAATGTCCAGCACAGTTGCCTCTATTTTCCAGGAAATTCAAAATGAACTTTTGTCTCGATCCTCTCCTATATATATTACACACATTCGAGCTCATTCAGGACTACCAGGCCCCATGGCAAAGGGCAACCAACAAGCCGACCGTGCCACTAGGATTGGCGCCTTTGTTATAATCAGCCCCCTGGAGGCGGCTGCCAAATTCCATTCTCAATTTCATGTGACATCTGAAACTTTGCGAAGACGCTTCTCATTAACTCGCAGTGAAGCTCGCAACATTGTCCTACAATGCCATAATTGTGCTGAGTTTTTGCCTACCCCCCATGTGGGTATCAATCCGCGAGGATTACGCCCTCTCCAAATTTGGCAGATGGATGTGACACACGTCACCTCCTTTGGTAGATTAAAGTACCTACATGTCTCTGTAGACACATGTTCTGGCATTATTTTTGCTAGCCCCCTCTCTGGGGAGAAAACAACACAGGTCATTCAACATTGCTTGGAAGCCTGGAGTGCTTGGGGCCTACCACAAATACTAAAAACAGACAATGGCCCGGCATATACAGCAACCAAATTCAAACAGTTTTGTCAGCAGATGGGAGTTACCCACATCACTGGATTACCCTATAATCCACAAGGACAAGGTATTGTGGAACGTGCACATCACACCCTCAAAACTTATATTATTAAACAAAAAGAGGGATTGGAGAACGTTCCCCTGACACCAAAAACAATTGTCTCAGTGACATTATTTACTCTAAATTTTTTAAATTTGGATGCTCAAGGCCGCTCTGCAGCCGAGCGTCACAATTCCTGGCCCACAACACAAAAGGAATTAGTAAAATGGAAAGATGTCATATCTGGAAAGTGGAAAGGCCCGGATCCTATTTTAATAAGATCCAGGGGAGCTATTTGTGTTTTTCCACAGGAAGAAGAAAATCCAATTTGGGTGCCTGAGCGATTAACAAGAAAAATAAAAGAACATGAAAAGACCAGTGATCCAGTTGCTGGTGATTCTCATGATCAGCCTCTGGATGACTCAGGCGGAGCCACGATGGGGGATCCTGTCAGTGTTCCCAAGACCAATGCCAATTCGTCATGATAGTAACTGGAGTGGTGAATTTGACAGCTTGATGAACCAGCTTCGTATGGCCATCGTTACTGTGAATTCTACCAGAATGGACACCTCCCTTGCTGAAGGACTGGCTTCCTGGATTTCCACCGCTGTTTCACACTTCAAAGAATGGGCTGGGGTGGCGGGATTTGGCTTACTCTTAGGTGGAGGGATTCTACTTATGCTCTGGATAATGTGTAGGCTCCGTGCCCAACATCGGCGCGATAAGGTGGTCATTGCACAGGCCCTTGCAGCTTTGGAAGCAGGTTCCTCCGCTAACATCTGGCTTAGTATACTGGAGAAGTAGTCAATGACGGGTAAGACCTACTGCATGTATTTCCAACCTAAGACAGGGGGCAAATCAGCACTCATAACGGTGGAAGCTCGTAGGACGCTTCGCAGTTTTTACCGCTGAGGCTGTCATCGGTGGGGGTTCATGGGACGCTATGGACCCTAACTGGTTGACGAGCTGTTTGTTATCCCAATGACGGGTAAGGTATACCTCTGCAGTGGCAACCTAAGACAGACATTCTCCCAGCCATATAATAGAAAAGGGGGAACTGTTGGCAGCCTGTCACACTGCTAACAGTGTGGCTCTACGTCGCGCCTTAAAGATGGCGCCGACTTCCTGAGATGGCTAGAGAACAACAACTAGCCACCTTTTCCGCATGTAGCCACCTCTTCCGCACTAGGGCAAAACTGCGCATGACTTTGAGCCCGCACACCTAATATTCTAATGAGGCATTGGCCCCTGTTGCGCTACGAGCCCATGCATTGGACATGCAAATGAGGCATCGGACGGTGCACCAATCCAGAGCATACCCGAACCCTCTGGACTGCTATATAAGCAGTGCCTCTTCCCCATTTCGGGGTCCTTCTCACAAGAGAGCTGTACACAATAAAGTTTGCTGCAGAAGAATCCTGTTGTCCGCGTGAAGTTCTTGCTGGCGAGACTGCTGCGCGCGACACCTGAATACCATTCTCCTGTACCAAACTTCATGCTTTTGATATTGTCGATTGCTGAATTGTCTTTATTTTGCACTGCCTCAATAGGACTGAATGTCTCCTGTCTCCCTATCCTTTAGCTTCTTCCTTGATGAAACTGTATGTAATTCTATTTTATAAAATGTTTGGTAACAACATGATAGAGAAACTGCATTGGCTAGTTTGGCCAACTCAGCCTTGAGAATGCAGAGAAATTGGTTGGGGCTGCATGCTATAAATGTCATCTACCATGAATGGTTTCTCGTCTGAATGAAAGCACTTCTATGTATATGCCTCTGCTCAGTACAACCTTTATAAACTACCATCACCAAAATTAATTATTAGATCCTTATTCCACAGCTAGAGATTTTCAATACTGTGCAACCCATGGACAGTTAGATTAGGTTTTTCTTCCAGGGATCACATGGGACAGTCCAAATGAAACCAGTTTTTGTGAGCTTCATTTAAGTCTATTTCCTGTATGCTGTAGATATGTGAAAATACCTTCTTTCCTCCCCCTTTTTTTTTCCTTCTGCAATTCAGAGTTTATTAAGGACAACCATACTTAAAGCTCGCCTTGACTTTGCCTCCCCAAAGGTGTTGGATTCTCATTTTATCTCTTAGTCTTTTCCAGATATCAGAAAAAATTAAAAAACAAAAAAGGCTGAAGATGGTCCCCAGACTCTTGTGAAGGATTTGATAAGAATAGCTTTTAAGGTATTTAATGTCCAAGAAGAGGCAGCTAAGTCTATCTGACAGCCTGTGCTACAACAAAAGCCTACACTCCATGCCCGAGCCCTGGCAGCTGCCCTGAGGCCAACGACATTCCCACAGTGAGACGTGGGGCTCCATCAAGCACCATCCCACAGCTACCCAGCCTAAGTCCATTCTCCCAGGAGCCTGCTTTAAGTGTGGCATAGGAGGTCACTGGGCTAGAAACTGCCCAAACCCCTAGCTATCCACCATGCTGTGCTCCCTCTACCAGAGCTCTGCCAGCAGCCTGGCCATTTGAAGTCTGAGGGCCCAGATGGGGACTCATCCTCTGTGCCACACCACAGTGGTCCAGCCCCACTGCTCTGGGAACACCCATCCACTCCAGACTCTGAATTCCTTGGCCTGGTGAAGGACTGATGGCAGCAGGATTCAGAGACCCCCACTGACTCTTGTCTAGCCCAGGTTGATGTTTCAGGTAGGGGGTAAGTCCATCTCCTTCCTGTTTGACATCTGGGCTACCTTTCTGTACTGACCTCACACTCTGGCCCTACAGTTCCCTCATCAATTTCTGACATGGGAGTGGACAGGACCCCCTCTTTCCTGTGAAAGATTCTACCTTTCCCCTTTGTCTTCATAAGTCATTTTTTTCACCCATTACTTTTTAGGAATGTCTTTCTGTCCAGTGCCCCCCCGCCCCAGGCCATGTCATCCTTAGTTGCTTCTCCCAGCCTGGATTGTCCAGCTCCTGTCCTTCCTGATCCTGTCGACCCTCAGGTCTGGGACATTTGCATTCCAGTAATCACCTCTCACCACCCACCAGTCCTGATACTCCTCAGGAACCCTGCCTCTTTTCCTTCCAGGCCTCAGTTTCCTATTTCTGAAACCCACCACCATGGGCTTAAGCTTACCATTACCTGCTTCCTATCTCCACTAAATAATCCTGCAACACTTTCCATTCTTCCAGTTCATAAGCCCTCTGGCACCTACCATCTGGTTCAGGACCTCCACCCTAACTCCTAAACCTCAGTCTCTCACTTCCCTGTCCTGGCCTTCTTCACTGTGCCCTTCTTCCTTCCATTTGTCTTCACATGGGAGGACTCAAAAACCAGGTCTGAAGCCAAACCTTGGCCCAAGATCTCTCCTCCTTTGATTCTGGTCCTAATATACCCTTCCAGTACTCTCAGGTCAGATTGAGACAGTGCCATATGAGATCTACAGCCTTCAGAGACAGCAGACCACATCCTTTCTTTTCTAGGATTGGTGGGCTTCCTCCATCACTGGATTCCTAATTTTGCTGTTAGAGCTAAACCTTTGTACCATTCAGCTAATGAGACCCCCCACAGGGTCTCTCTCCCACCCCACCATCATCAGATACCACTTCTCTCTCCTTACGATGCCCTCCTGGCTGCCCCTATTTTGGCTCTCCTGGACTCTTCATGCCCTTTCACCTCTTTACAGAGGAAAAGTTGGGATTGGCCACAGGGGCCTTAGCCTAACCTACTGAACCCTCATACTGGGCAGTGGCATTTCTCTCCAAACAGCTTGATCCCACAGTCTGCGGGTGGCAGCCATGTTTGGGGGCACTGGCAGCAGCAGCTGAACTCACCTGGGAAGCTCTGAAACTCACCCTTCTCCAGCCCATTACCATGTGCTCTCTGTGAATTCTTTCGGACCTCCTTGATAATTCCTCTCTTCCCTTCACTGCACCCTCACATTTTCAGGTTTTCTGCCTCTTTCTCTTAGACCCGAGCCCTCAGCCCCACCTTAAACCCAGAAACACTTCTTCCCACTTCTGCCTCTTCAGGGACACCTTCTCACTTCTGCCCAGAAATGGCGGAGGCACTCCGGCAGCCAGGCCTCAGGGACAACACTTCCACCAGCACTGCTGAGGCAGACTGCCTTTTCTTTTTTTTGTATTTTTAAATTTTTATTTATTTATTAAGGGATTCACAATATAGAGCACAGCTGTTGTCATATCACATTAATGTTGCTCAGCTTGCCATACAATTAGGTAATTGGCCATAGCATCCACAGATGAGGGATACAATTCATCATTTGTTTTTCTGGGACTGTTACATTACTTAGCATGATATCTTCTAGCTCCATCCACTTACCTGCAAAGCTCATGATGTCATCTTTCTTTTTTTTTTCGCCCTTTCTTTTTTTCTAATATATATTTTGTACAAGATTATCAAATCTAGACCCGTGTCCCCCACCCTATCCCCTGACCCCACCAGAGCTCATGTATTCTGCCAAACATGCTTTTCATCTCTTTTTCAATATTTCTCAATATTCTCCATGTGGAAGTTAACTGTTTTGAGGAGAAGTTCACTGTTTCAGTCAGTTCTTCGATGCAGTCCTTTCTGTTGTTGTTTGTGATTGTTGTTGTTATTGTTGTTGTTATTTCCAATATGCATCACTCTCAGCTACTTGGACAAAAGCTCAAGGGGCCATGCTCTTAACCGTTAGGCTATCTCTCCAGCCCCTTCCTCTATTCTTAAGATGTGGAGGTTTGATCTTTTCATAGTGTCCCACAGTTCCTGATTGTTCCACATTTGTGTATTTTTAAATTTTTTATAATCTTTAATTGAGGTTTTCAGTTGTTCTGTGTTATCTTCAGGGTCTGATATTCTTTGTTCTGCCATTTTGGAATAATCTGGATGTCAGCTGGCTGGCAAAAATGAACAATCTCTCCTTGGTTTCTTGATTTAGAGAACTTTCCATGAGAGTGGCAAGTATAGGATTGCATACTTATTTTTAATTTTATTTTATCATTAATTATGGGTTTAGGTGCATATCTGACTGTAGGTATGTATACATCTGGAGGTGCCTGCAGAGTCCACCAAAGCCCTTGGATCCCCTGGAGCTAGAATAACAATTGTGAGCTGCTGGGCAAGCATCCTAAAAAATGAAATCTAATCCTCTGCCAAAGAAGTACAAGCTTATAAAAGCTAAACCACCTCTCCATCTCCAGATTTTGACACAACATGTAAGTATATTGTAATACTTGGAAAAAAAACCTTAATCCTTAGGGAATATGAGGGTTAGCATTCAAAACAGATTTTTTTCAATTTATTTATTTATTTATTTTCGTATGTGTGTGAATGTACTGTCTGCATGTAGGTCTGTGCACACACGTGTTGTGTAATGCTGCAGAGGTCAGAAGAGGGCGTCGGATTCCCCTGAAACTAGAGTTAAAGATGGCTTTCATCCACCATGTGGGTGCTGAGGATCAAACCCGGGTCCTCTGCAAGAACAGTCAGTGCTCTTAACAGCTAGGCCATCTCTCCAGCCCTGACAGATTTTATTTTTTATGGGACCTTTTTTTGTGCAGCTATGACTACCAATAAAATTAGGGATTAGACAGTGGTAAGAATTTATACAAATCAGTTTACATTTTTATGATATTTTAGCCTATTTCATTGGTGTTCCTTTGTGTTCTGTTTTCAGTTTTTATATGGGGTTTTTACTGTTAATTTTTCTCACTACTCAGATAAAATATCTGATAGGAGTAAGTTAATAAAGGATCAATTGTAGCTGACATTTTTAAGGGATTACAGACCATCTTGCTGAGAAAGCATGGCTTCAGGAACAAGACACATCGTGCTTATAGTCAGTAAGCAAAGCATGATGAATCCTTGTGTGCAGATGCCTTTCACTTTATTTATTTATTTGTTTAGTTGGTTGGTTTTAGTTCATGTAGGTCCCAACCTATTTACTGGTGCTGCTCATTTTCACTGAAGGACTTCTCACCCTAGTTAACCTAATCTAGATGGTCTGTCACAGATATACTCAGAGATTTGTATTTGTGGTTATTCTAACTCCCAACAAGTTAACAAATTTAATTACCACAAGATTTCTCTTTGTTACCCACATTGGTCTGAATTCAGACCATGTCAGACCAATGTGTCTGGAGCACCTAGTAATAGAGATATTTGTAACTGTAGCAGAATAAAATCGTACACAACCATGCTAATGACAGTCTAAACATTGCAATGTTGTCCCATTTGACATTATATGTATCTTGCTAAATTTAAGATTCCCTATGAGCCAAATTTAGCATTTATTTTGAGCACTAGGATAGATTTAAAATTTCAAGGAAAATTAATGTCATTGTTTGTAATTGCTAGGATCAGTAGGAGATAAAGCACGAAAGCAAGATTACAGGCAGCTTTGGTGGGTTTTTTTTTTTTTTTGAATACACATTCTGTTTTTTTTAATGTTTTATTTATTTAGTTATGATGTGTACTGGGGGTGTTTAAAATGTCTGCTGCAGGTTTGTGCCCTCCGTGTCGTGCAAGCCCGCAAGCGAGATCAAAGAGGGTTCGATTTCCCTAGGAACTGGAGTTCTCTGTGGATTTGGAGTTTCAGATGTTCTCGCGCGCCATGTGGGGTGCTGGGGATCTAACCCGGTGTCCTCTTAAGAGCGGTCCGGCGCTCTTAACCGCTAGGCCATCCCTTCCCGTAACCGAAAAAAAAAACCCCCTTTTTTTTTTTTTGTATGTGTAGAATGATAACTGTCTGCATGCAGGTCATGTTGGAATCCCGTGTCATGCAATGCCATGGAGTACAGATGAGTGGATCTCCGGAAGTTCCCTGGAATTGGAGTATAGACGGTCTTAGCCGCCATGTGGATGCTGGGGATCGAACCCGGGTCCGCTGCAAAGG
This sequence comes from Rhizomys pruinosus, assembly GCA_009823505.1. Lineage (NCBI taxonomy): Eukaryota > Metazoa > Chordata > Mammalia > Rodentia > Spalacidae > Rhizomys > Rhizomys pruinosus. Next base: position 259,738 of record VZQC01010078.1, read on the forward strand.
CTGTCGGGCTCGTTGACTACTGCTAGTGCTCATCTCTCCAGCCCCTTTTTTTTTTTTTTTTTTTTTTTTTTATTTATTAGTGAAGCCGATGTTCAATCTCTTCTAAATCTCAGCATAATGATTCTCTTGGTATCTAGTAAAAATAATCATCTTAGCTACTAAAATACGAAAAGCCTCTAATAATAACTGTATTTCTGTATTAAGATAAAATTCTATACTCAGACCTTTAGTCAAAAACAAGCAATCTAATTTACACTGATACAATACTTACTTGATAATATTCATGACAAAGTAGCAGTTTGAAAGAGCAAATCAACATCACAACCTCAAACATTACATGGGGTTTGTTGGTTTGATTTTATGCCAGTAATTACACATGCAATTAAATACATCACTCTCACACAACTTCTCCCAGTGTATACTTTAAATGCTTTGGCAGCTCTCATTCATGACATTAAAGATAAAAATTATCTTAATGACATTTTACTTTAAAAGATATTTACTCATTCTAGTTGGCCTTCAAAAGGCTTTCAAAAATTCCCTCCTGTGTACTGACATAATTGGTATGTTTTGTCAGGATTTTATAGTTTTCCAGAAATAAGGACATGAAATTTTAAAGAATATTGTTATAGTATTCCTAAAAAATAATCAAATCATAGACTAGGTAATTATTATCTAGCTTGCTGGAATATATGTGTGATATTGCACCTCTAAACATAGATTATTTCAATATCAAGGAGTCAAATAAAAATGTGACATTATTAACTACTCATTTCCAGTTTGTTAAGTCTGAATGTTACTTAAGATAATAGTTAAATTAAAATTAATAAATTGTAATTTGTAAGTATCTAAGTGAGGTGATGTATTTAATTGCATGTGTAATTACTGGCAGAAAATCAAACCAACAAACCCCATGTAATATTTGAGGTTGTGATGTTGATTTGCTCTTTCAAACTGCTACTTTATGGATCTATTGCTATAACATTTATATTTCATTTAAATTTTGATTTCGGTGTAAGTAATCTTACTTACAATAAATTTAAACTTATTAATGTGGGAAATTTTACACATTTTCAGAAAAGTATTTATTATCCTTTAGCAAACAAAATACTAAAAATATATTGTTTCCCATTTTTAAACTAGGAATATTTAATAAGGTGGTGTTTACTACAGATGCCTCATGTAAAGATTGCCTGGAAAATAGCCTGATTCGTCACAACCATTTAAAGCCAAGAGAGCCTAAATGCTGGAGAACCTGTTACTACTTACCAGAATTCTATGGGAGACTGGGGCTGCTGACAAAGGCTTCTTGCTTATTTTGAATTGGACTGGATATATGCCATACACGAGATGTAGAAGGGTAAAAGTCAGACCTTTATCCTCATAAGAGAAGAATTTTATCTTGTTGACTCCTAGACCTAGAGCAGCATGAACATAACCATAAGCAGACATTATCCATTAATCCTAACTAATAGGATATCTTGCTTATCTTCATTGATGCTACAACATATCATTGGTATTTGACTGTTTTGACAATGCAACAACACACACACACACACAACAACAATTGTATGCATTGTTTTGGGGTCAAGGGCAAGAAAGATCATTATTTTACATGCTTTAGGTTACAAGAGGGTCCCAAGGGCCTGTAGTGAGGCTTGTACATTATACAAAACAGCAAATGGATAACTTTATGATGTAGGTTAAAATGAAGTCATTTGTCCAGATAAGTTTGACCATATTTTTAAGTCATGTCCCACTTTGATATATGGGGTTTTGATTACTTCTTTTAGATCTTACCAATGATTTACTATTTCCTTAAAACATTAACAATTTAAAGTAATTTAAATAATAATCTATAATCGTTTAAAATCTCAATAAAAAAAAATGTATTTTTTTTGTTTTTTAATTTTTATTTATTCTTTTGAAAATGTCATATTGAATTCAGTGTATCTTGATAGATACCTCCCGTACTCTTCCTTCTAACGGGTCCCTTAAGGCCTCCATCACACCTACCTTTCAACTTTATGTGCCCGCTTTTATAAATTAGTTTTCTCACTGAGTTTGAATATATTGCTGCCCTCCTGAGGTATAAGAATCCACCCTAACCACTGGGGCATGGGAACCTACCCTAGTGGACATACTGTCTACAGGAAAAATGAAGCATGCCGCTAGATCACAGCTAAAGGTAAGAGCATCAAGAATTTTTGCAGATATTTTCTTAATCACACTCTTGTAATTCATGGTATCGTGTTTAATTACTTGGGAAGAGACTGTAAGTGGAGGTGTAAGGATAGTAGTTAGGCTTGAGGGATGAAAAGCATGAAACACCTCTTGTAGAGGGTAACTGTGTCAGTTTCTCAGCAGCCTACCTGTAACACAAAAACAGGTAAGTGTGATCTGTTTCCTAGTTCTGACCGTCTGAGGCATGCATGACATGGGTAGATCATCTACAGGCAAGCAATACCTCATACTCATAAAACTACATTAACTAGAAGACTTTATGTTAAGGAAGTATAAGTCCCCAGAAAAATCAATGATAATGAAGTATCCTCATCTGTGGATGCATGAGCCAATTACCTAGTTGAAAGTATTTCTGTGCATGGCCCTTAGAGCTTTTGTCCAAGTTAGTTTGGGAAGTGATGCATATGGAACAACAACAAACAACAACGAAAGGACTGGTCAGAAGAACTAACTGAAATGGTGAACTTCTGCTCAAACAGTCACTTCACACATGGAGAATATTGAGAAAGACTTGAGAAAGAGATGAAAAGCAGTTTGGCAGAGCATGAGATCTGGTGGGGTGGGGGGTAGGGTGGGGACAGGGGTCTAGATCTGATTAGTAACAATCTGGTACAAATGTAATATAAAAATTTTAAAAATAAACTACATTAAAGACAAAATTTAAGTAAATGATGTAAATGTAGATAATATTTAAAGCAACAGATTTTCAGAAAAGGTTGATAAAAGATGAGAACCTATGTTTATTTCCAAGTGCAAAACACAGGGCAGATGAATTTCATGAAGCAATATTTATTCAATATGCTTCATAAATTTTCAAATAGACAATATTAAGGTGGCTTTGTCATCTCAAGACTGAAATTTGTTCTCTGGTAGAAGAAAAAAATTTTTCTAACAAGAAGGTATGAAGGTCTACATATTACTTGAAAATAAGTCACCATAAAAATATGCTTCATTTTAATTTGGTTTTATGGAATGGAATATTTTGGACTGTTTCCAGGTTTCTTCATTCTGACTTTCGAAATCAATCATGGTACCCTGGATGGTAAAGGGAAAAGACTCTTGTCTTAAGCTAGTAAACTGCTAAATTTTGATGAAATATGAATTGTTTCAGCCATCTGTGTACTGTCTCAGAAGCTTCCCTTTCTCCAGGCTTGCGCATGTTTGATGCTGGTGTAGATGAAATGTCTTGTCCAACAGTGCTCATTTGTTTAGGTAGATTTCTGACAGTATGGGTGGTGGAAACTCTCCTAGCATTCCTATAACAGAGGGGATTACTAGGAGCCACACAGCATCAGGCTATACAGAAGTTTGTTAATTTAATTTGTGTGCAATGTACCAAAGTTTCCATTATCTCCTGGTAAAGTAAACATTTTTTTTTTAATTTGTAGTTACTAACTACAGCTCTAATTGATAGATTGAAAGCTGTTCTTTACAATAAGCATTTGCAGATCCTGATGGATCCTTCCGATATTGGACATCATTGTCTTGTGAACGATCTAGTTGAGCTAATCGATTTTGAGTGCCCTGCCCATCACTGATCCCTTCTGCTTCTGGCGGCACTACCGTTGTTGTGCCTCTTAAGGATGTGTATATTTTTCCACCTAGAGCTGTGAGACACAGCCTATTATGTCTTTAATTTTTCATGTGTGAGTCGTTGCGAATTAATATTGTCTCATGTTTATGCCTCCTCCTTGACGCATCGCTATGTCTCTTGACCAATTGGTTTTTAAGATCTACTCCGCAGTTTAAATTGTATATTTTGTTTTTAATGTTAAGGATTTTTAAGTCTCAGATAATAAGTAATCCCCATCTGACTTTACGTTCTTTCTCATTATTCTTGATCCTTCATGCTTATGTGGTTTTGATGTTTATTATAAGAGTGGCAATGGAGGTGTTGGTAAATTGCTATTACAAAGTTAGAGAAGTAGAGGTGCGGCGGAGAGGACAAAAGTTAGAAGAAGGGAGAGATCAATCAGCACAAGGTACATCGTACAAGTCAGGGAAAGCAGATTATAGGGGCATGTGAGATGCAGGATGCAAGAGGAGTTGGGGTAATGGGGAGGAGAAGATTAAAACATATGGCTGGAAAGTCATAAGATAATCCCAATGTAAGAGTAGGCCCTGATAACAGGTTTAGCATCCCGTATAATAGTGTGAGGGTCCGATTTTTGTCCAATGTGGTACGTATTGCATGTTTCCCCAATTTTCCCCCATTCTAGAGATTCAGGTTGTTCTTTTTTTAATTGAAGTAAAATTTAGTTTGTTATGTGTATGAGTACGGTCCTGCAGGGTAGGGTGGTGAACCCATGTCCGTGCCGTGCCGTGGAGGTCACAAGAGGGCCTGAGTCCCCTGGAACTGGAGTTAGGACGGTTTTCTCAGTCCCCCATGTGGGTGCCGGGGAGCGAACCTGGGTCCTTCGGCAAGAGCAGTCGGCATGTTTAACTGCTAGGCCATCTCTCCAGCCCAATTCAGTTTTCATTCTACGCTGAGGTAATTTTGGAGGCAACCCATTTAATTAGTGATTTGATTTGGTTAAAGACTAAACTGCTTTATACTCATATTTTTGTTAAGATTTTTCTCATTTTAAATTTAGTTTAGGCTATGTGTTTTTTGCTTGGGATGAGTGCAGCCATATCAATGCAATATGGACAGAGATCGGAAGAGGGAATCTGATCCCTGAAACTGGAATTATAGTTGGCTAAGGAATACCATGGTTGTTGCTGGGAACTGAGTTCCTGTCATCTGCAAGATAGTTAAATTTCCATAACTGCTGACTCACCTCTCTAGCACTTTATGGGGGGAAAAAAACAAAAAAAAAAAAACAAAAAAAAAAACTATTTTTTTTGAGATCTTAATTTTTTCAAGTCTATTTTAAGATTGTTTTCTTAAAATTTTTAATGCTTTCTGACATATATATATAAAATGTATAGGTATATATGTAAGATATTTATATACATTATGTAAAAATCAATATAAAACAATCCTTGAGGTGAAATGAAATATCTCTTCATAGCAGCTGGACTTAGATATCTGGTGAGAACATCAAACCTCTCTCAACAAATCAAGCCAAATCCTGTATGACTTCTCAGAATACAGTTTAGTGCACATCTCTAAGATGAATTTAAGGAATCTCCAGAGTGGAGAGTTGGAAAGCCGCCTCAAGTTCCTCTGAAAACAGTGACTTTTTCTATCTTTTGAGATGAAAATTGGCAATGTTAGGACCTAGGGCCCATCTCCTTGAAATGGAAATTTTAAGTAAACAACTACTATTCTTGCTTCCAGACTCTGTGAGAAGATAAGGACCTATGTGTTTTGAAGGCACCTTATTTATCTATTAACATTGACTCCAAGTGTAACAATATGGACTGCTTCTCCCTTAGTGTCATTTACCCAATTGGATCACCTAGCCAGGCCAAATAGCACCCAACCTTCATATGCTTTTCTGTACTTCTCAACCCATGTCGATGTCTAATCTCTAACTTTCTGCATCCATGAGAATGCACTCTGTCCAATTCTTCATCATTCTCTTATTGAAGAACACTTATTCTAGCTGCTTGAACTCATTCATTTATCGTTTGTCATTAGTGCTGTGATGCTACTTTAGGAATCTTGGGCATATTTGCTAACTGTTCTGAATGACTTTAAAACTAACTGTCATTACAGTTCTAATTTTTTTTTTTTTTTTTTTTTGGTCTTTTTGAGAAAGGGTCTCCCTGTAGCTCTGGCTGTCCTGGAACTCACTCTGTAGACCAGGAATGGCCTCGAACTCATAGAGATCCACGTGCCACTGCCTCCAAAGGGGCTAGGGATTAAAGGCGTGCCCACCACACCCAGCTTTATTTATGTCTGTTATGTGCATCAATGTACTGTCTGCATCAAGTTTGTGCACCCGTGTCGTGCAATGCTGCAAAGGGCAGAAGAGGGTGGAAGTCCGGATTCCCCTGAACCTGAGTTCGCCTGGAATTGGGAGTTTCAGACGTTCTGGGCCACCATGTGTGGTGCTGGGAACCAAACCTGGTTCTGGGTCCTCTGTAAGAGGCGGTCAGCACTCTTAAACCGCGATGCCTCTCTCCAGCCCCTCATTTCTAATTTCTATTGGTAATAAACCAGGAATACCTTGAAGAAATCCCAATCACTTGAACTTTCATGTTTTAGTGGTTTTGTGCTTCTACTTATTATGTAGAAAACTGATTATTTTGCTCATTAAACAGGAAAAATATCAATGCCAAGAGAGGAGCAACTGTTTCTCATGTCAAACTGTGCTTCTCATGTCAAACTGGATGTGTTACAAAGAATCAGAGCAGAATCAGTCATCTACTTAAAAGGAGAGATTGCCTTAAACCTTGTGCATATCCTGGAGCATTTGGTATTCAGGTGCAGCTCTATACCTGGGTGCTGGGAGAGGGAGAATCTAGTCTATTGCTCACATGTTCTTAAATAACTTCCTACATTGATATTTGCTGCAGCTAGGTATAGTGGTATGTTCCTACAGTTGCAGGTGTTTGGAGGGTTGGTGTGGAAGATTATCTTGACTGTGTAAATTGGACACCAGCTTAGGTAACACAGTAAAGCCCTGTATTAATTGCTTTTCATGTTGATGATAAAAGCAAATTAAAGAAGGAAGGTTTTTATTAGGGTTCATTGTTTCAGAGTTTACAATTCATGATGCAGAAGTCCTGGTTGCTAGAGCAAGAGATAACTAGTCATACTGGTTAGGATCATAATGAGCATATGAAAGTTGTGTGAACTAGAAGTAGTTAGGATTAAACTAATAGTAGATAATGAGTGAAATGCTGTAATCCTAAAGAAATCAGTAGATGTTAAACTTAGCTCAGCAAGAGACCTGCTCCAGCTCCGGGCTGCTTTAGTGATAAGCACTCAGCACTAGGCAGCCACAGAGGGTCTCCAAAGAGGGTCTCCACAGAGCCCAAAAGACTGACCATACTAAATTGATTAGGTGGCCAGAGGTGGCATGGACACAAGAACCTGATAACCAGAGCTGGATCCCCAAGCCAGGATCTGGGCATAAACTCAGATGAGAATGATAGCCACAAGACCCATGCCAGGGGGAGGCGGACCCTAGGCACAAGCTGCGATTAGTACCGGGAACCGGGTGGTTCACTCCTCCGAACTGGTTCCCACTACTTAAGCTGGGAAGTGTAGATTGACTTTGCTCTCACTCCCCTTGGGGGACCTGTTGTGAGATGCCCCTTGAACCTCTCAGCTGAGAACCTGGACATGCACCTCTCATGACACCAGTTTCCCACTGATGCTGCCCAGACAGCCGCCTTCTTTTAGCTCCCTAGCTTGGACCCCCTCCCATGGCTTCCAAGAGGCATGCAGGTGAGCAGCCTTGGGGAATTAGGCTAGGAACAGGACAGAATTAGAATTATAGAGTTAACCTTAACCTGCCCTGGGAGTTAATAAAATTAGACTGTATTATAATATTTGTGTCCTGGATTCTTTTGGACTTAGCCCATGCTAGTCAGTGCTCAAGGGATACGAATCTGTAGCCAAAAAACAGAGAGATAATTGCTGGGTCTTGGTTTAACTATTCTCTTTTCATTTCTTTGTGCAGTATAGGCTCCTTTTGGTGGTTTGAATGAAAATGTCCCCCATAGACTTAAGTAAATTCAAACATTTTTGCCCCAGTTGGTGGCACTCTTAGAATGTGCACCATGTTGGAGGGGGGAAGTACATCACTGGGGCAGGCTTAGATAGAGAGTTCAACAAGCCTTGGAGTCTCCACTTGCTCTCTCGCTCTCTCTCTCGCCTCTCGGCTCTCGCTCTCATCTCTCTCTCTCTCGCATTTTCTGTGCTCCTGGAAGATGTGAACCTAGGCTTTCTGCTCCAGCTCCTGCACCATGCCTCCCACCACAATATACTCAAATTCCCTGGAAACAGAACCTTAAGCCAAATAATCTTCCTTGCTAAATTCCCTTGTCAAGTGGTTTTTATCACAAGCAAACAGAAAAATGACTAATTACACTAATACAGCCTCCCAGCAAGGGAGTGCGGTGAACATGTATAAGGCAGCTTTGGTGTCACCTGGTTTTTTTTTAGATCTGGTTTCTTTGTTGAGGTAAAAAACAACAACAGGACAAAAAAAAGAAGTCTGCAGACACAGCCAAGGTTTAATTGAATCAAAAGTAACACAAGGAATACAGGAGACAGACTGCCTGCAAGGGGATTGATCTGGAGCTGGAGAAGCATCCATGTTGCTGGAGCGTTTGGACTTTTACATTGTGTAGGTTAGGAGATGGAACAGGACTTAGTTCTCCTTTCCACCTTTGAATTAGTCACCAGAAGATGCCTGTTGTTAGTAAATTCACTCAAATGAAGGCAAGAACCTGATTGGGTATAGCAAAGCAGGAGAGGTTAACTTTGAATAAGAATCCATAATTGGGCCATTTTGGATGAAAGCAAAAGCAAGTGGGACACAGTAGAATCTATTCAGGGTCCTCCTTCCCTGACTATCTAACTAATATGGAACAATCTCCTATTTTCCTCCAGGTTTCCCTTCAGCTTTTGATAATGGCACTGTGGTATCAGCTGTCTCCAGCCTGGATTGTCAGCTTTTTCATGGCCACAGTGATGAGCACCCCCTTTATATTTTGTCTCTTTAAACAAATATAAGCTCCTGTTTGTTTTCTTAGTTGAACTCTGATATGCATCAGCTCTGGAAGACAAAAATAGTTCATGATAAGAACAGTAGGGTAGAGCCTGAAGAGGTTCTTACACTGCAAGACAAGACAATTCTTATTTTAAAATGGTGCCTTGCATCTGACAACGTTTTTTTAAATTTGTTTTTTTAATTAATTTTATTTATTTTCTGGTAATGTGTATGATGTACTGTCTGCAGGCAAGTTTTGTTGCACCCTGTCGTGCAACGCCGCGGAAGGTCAGAAGAAGGGGAATCGGATTCCCCTGGAAATGGAAGTTCTACGGGAATTGAGGTTCAGACGGTTCTTAGCCGCCATGTGGGGCTGGGGATCGGACCTGGGTGCTCTGCAAGAGCGGATCGCCGCTCTTACCAGCTAGGAGCTAATTCTCTCAAGCCCCCATCTTACCAATCTTAACACTGAGTTATTTATAATTATTTGTTATAAATCCTTTATGTAACCAGTTTAAGAAATAAAAGATACAGTTAATTTTAGAAGAGAATAACTCAGCATAAGCCCAGGTGTCTGGGATCACAGTTAAGCTTTTAAAAAAAATCACTGTCATCCAAAATAGCAAGGTTAATAATAGGTGGGAGATATGCAGTTATTGGATTTCCATTTGTGATTTGTTTTTGAACTTCAAAACAGCAATGAAGACAATAAAACTATATATAACCTAATCTGTCATTTTCCTATCTAAATCAGTTTCTAATTCATTCTCTAATTGAAGCTAATTGTTTTCAATTTTCCTCTCTGCACACACATATTTATACAACCATTATTCATTCATAAATATGGATACATACTCAAAGCCATGTAGAACTATTCATCACTAAACAATCATTATATTATTGTGTACCTTATAATTACTAAAAATGTAACTCTATTATCCTACAATGACTAGTTTAATTGCTGGTTATTCAAGATTAGCAGGCATGAACAAACTAGTGTAAAAAATAAAGCAAAACCGAATTAAAATGGCTACATTTTAAGTGCCAAACATCACTAACTATAATATATGCCTTGGTATTTCTTAAAATATACCAGAGAATACCCACCTAATGAAGAATAATAAGAATATCTTGATAAAAATTTAAAATACAATTTTCTAATCTAACCTATATATTTTAAGGTTGCTGAAAGTTGGTCGTCCAGATGCAAAGTTCTGGATTCCTCCAGATTCTAGTATCAGTTGTACATGTTTGGGAGCCACTAACATAGAGAAATGGAATTCATTCATTTACTGGCAATTAGGTATCTCAGTAACTTTTTTTAAAATTTTATTATTGCTGTGAGGTGTAGGAATGTAACTGTAAAGAAATGCATCCAGTTTGTGCAACCTGGGTGGTCGAGCAGATGCCGGTGGAGGTCAGAAGCAGGTGTCGGATTCCTGGAACGGAGTTTTCCTGAATTGGAGTTTCAGAAGGTTCTCGGCTGCCAGTGGGATGCTGGGGATCAAACCGGGTACTCTTGTAAGAGGCCGGTCGGCGCTCTTAAGACCGCTAGGCCATCCTCTCCAGCCCTGNTTCCCTTCCCCCCCCCCCCCCCCCCCCCACCCACCAGTTTTTCTTTCCTGACTTTCTTTTCTCTTTTTTTTTTTTTTTTTTTTTTTTTTTTTTTTTTTTTTTTTTTTATAAGTAAGCCAATGTTCAATCTCTTCTAAATCTCAGCATAAAGATTCTTTGGTATCTAGTAAAAATATCATTCTTAGCTACTAAGAAATAAGAAAAGCCTCTAATAATAACTGTATTTCTTATTAAGATAAAATTCTATACTCAAAAAACCTTACTAAGTTACACAGAAATCAAAATTTAAATGAAATATAAATTTTATAGCAATTGATCCATAAAGTAGCAGTTTGAAAGAGCAAATCAACATCACAACCTCAAACATTACATGGGGTTTGTTGGTTTGATTTTATGCCAGTAATTACACATGCAATTAAATACATCATTCTCACACAACTTCTCCCAGTGTATACTTTAAATGCTTTGGCAGCTCTCATTCATGACATTAAAGATAAAAATTATCTTAATGACATTTTACTTTGAAAAGATATTTACTCATCTAGTTGGCCTTTCAAAAGGCCTTTCAAAATTCCTCCTGTTGGTACTGCAAATTGGTATGTTTTTGTCAGGATATTATAGGTTTTCCAGAAATAAGGACATGACAATTTTTAAAGAATATTGTAAGTACTTCCAAAAAATAATCAAATCATAGACTAGGTAATTATTATCTAGCTTGCTGGAATATATGTGTGATATTGTACCTCTAAACATAGATTATTTCAATATCAAGGAGTCAAATAAAAATGTGACATTATTAACTACTCATTTCCAGTTTGTTAAGTCTGAATGTTACTTAAGATAATAGTTTAAATTTAAAATTAATAAATTTAATTTGTAAGTAATCTTAAGTGAGAGTGATGTATTTAATTGCATGTGTAATTACTGGCAGAAAATCAAACCAACAAACCCCATGTAATATTTGAGGTTGTGATGTTGATTTGCTCTTTCAAACTGCTACTTTATGGATCTATTGCTATAAAAATTTATATTTCATTTAAATTTTGATTTCGGTGTAAGTAATCTTACTTACAATAAATTTAAACTTATTAATGTGGGAAATTTTACACATTTTCAGAAAAGTAGTTATATTATCTCTTTAGCAAACAAAAGTACTAAAATATATGTTTCCCATTTTTAAACTAGGAATATTTAATAAGGTGGTGTTTACTACAGATGCCTCATTAAAGATATGCCTGGATAAAATCAGCCTGATTCTTCACAACCATTTAAAGCCAAGAGCAGCCTAAACTGCTGAGAACCTGTTACTTCAGAATTCTATGGGAACTGGGCTGCTGAACAAAGGCTCTTGCTTATTCTTTGATTGGAATGGTATATCCATCATGAGATGTAGAAGTAAAAGTCAGACCTTTATCTCATCAGAGAAGAATTTTATCTTTTTGACTCCTAGACCTAGAGCAGCATGAACATACCCATAAGCAGACATTATCCATTAATCCTAACTAATAGGATAATCTGCTTATCTTCATTGATCCTATCAAATATCCATTGGTATTTGACTTTTTGACAATGCAAAACACACACACACACACACACACACAAATTTATGCATTGTTTTGGGGTCAAGGGCAAAGAAAGATCATTATTTTACATGCTTTAGGTTACAAGAGGGTCCCAAGGGCTAGTAGTAGGCTTTACATTATAAACAAACTAAAATGAGATTAACTTTATGATGTAGGTTAAATAGAAGTCATTTGTCCAGATAGTTGACCATATTGTTTAAGTCATTCCCACATTTGATATCATGGGGTTTTGAATTACTTCTTTTAGATCTTACCATGATTTACTCATTTCCTTAAAAACATTAACAATTTAAAGTAATTTAAATAATCAGATGCATAACTCGGTGAAAAATCTTCTAATGCTTATTTTGTTTTGTTTTTTTAATTTTTATTTATTCTTTGAAAATGTCATATATGAATTCAGTGTATCTTGATCATATCCATCCCTTACTCTTCCCTTCTAACTCCCTTAAGGCCTCTCATCACACCTACCTTTCAACTTTATGTGCCCCTTTTATAATTATTTTTCTCACTGAGTTGAATTATTGCTGCTCCTGAGTATAAGTCCACCTAACCACTGGGGCATGGGGAACCTACCCTTAGTGGTCACATTCTTACAGAAAAAATGAGCTCCCTACTGATCACAGCTAAAGGTAGAGCATCAGATATTTGCAGCATATTTTCTTAATCACACTTTGTAATTCATGTATCAGTGTTAAAATTACTGTAATTTGAGGTTAGATAGTTGGCTTGAGGATAAAAGCACTGAAACCCTCTTGTAGAGTACCTGTGTCCAGTTCTCAGCAGCCACTACTGTAACACCAGGTCAAGGTGATCTGTTTCTCTATTCTGACCTCTGAGGCCATTGCATGACATGGGTAGATCTACTTACAGGCAAGCAATACCTCATACTCATAAAACTACATTAACTAGAAGACATTATGTTAAGTGAAGTAATACAGTCCCAGAAAAACAAATGATGAATGGTATCCCTCATCTGTGGATGCTATGCCAATTACCTAGTTGTAAAGTATTTCTCATGCATGGCCCCTTGAGCTTTTGTCCAAGTAGTTGGGAGTGATGCATATTGGAAACAACAACAACAACAACAGAAAGGACTGCATCGAAGAACTAACTGAAATGGTGAACTTCTGCTCAAAACAGTCAACTTCCACATGGAGAATTTTGAGAAAGACTGAGAAAGAGATGAAAAGCATGTTTGGCAGAATGCATGAGCTCTGGTGGGGTGGGGGGTAGGGTGGGGGACAGGGGTCTAGATCTGATTAGTAACAATCTTGTACAAAAATGTATATAATAAAAATTTTAAATAAAAACTACATTAAAGACAAAATTTAAGTAAATGAAGTTTGTAAATGTACTATAATTTTTAAAAGCAACAGATTTTCATTAAAATGTTGATAAAATGAGAACCTATGTTATTTCAAATGCAAAGCAACAAGGGCAGATGATTTCATGAAGCAATATTTATTCAATATGCTTCATAAATTTTCAAATTAGACAATATTAAGGTGGCTTTGTCATCTCAAGACTGAAATTTGTTCTCTGGTAGAAGAAAAAAATTTTTCTAACAAGAAGGTATGAAGGTCTACATATTACTTGAAAATAAGTCACCATAAAAATATGCTTCATTTTAATTTGGTTTTATGGAATGGAATATTTTGGACTGTTTCCAGGTTTTCTTCATTCTACTTTCAAATCAATCATGGTACCCCTGGATGGTAAAGGGAAAAGCCACTCCTTGTCTAAGCTAGTAAATGCTAAAATTTTGATGAAATAGAATTGTTTCAGCCATCTGTGTACTGTCTCAGAGCTTCCCTTTCTCCAGGCTTGGCAATGTTTATGCTGTGTAATGAATAGTCTTGTCCAACAGTGACTCATTTTGTTTAGGCTAGATTTCCTGACAATATGGGTGGTGGAAACCTCTTCCTAGCTTTCCTAGCAGGAGGGGATTACTAGGAGCTCACCAGCATCCAGGCTATACAGAAGCTTGTTAATGTTATATAATGTGCAGCAATGTACCAAAAGTTCCATTTCTCCTGGTAATAGAAACATGTTATTTAAATTGTATATACCTAAACCAAATTAGATGAAAGTAGTTCTTTAAATAACATGCATTTCAGATACCTGAATGGAATCCTGAGACACATTGTCTTTAACATTTTGAGGAGTGTCCATGCTGCTTTCCATACTGATTGTCCTAACATATTTTCCCACCAGATGTGAGGACACAGCCTATTATGGTTTTAATTTTCATGAGTCTTGCTGATTAATATGTCTCATGTTTATGCCCCTCCTGACCATTCCTATGTCCTTTGACAAATGTGTTTTTAGATCTACTACCCAGTTCTAATTGTATAATTTTGTTTTTAATGTTAAGGATTTTTAAAGATCCAGATTAAGTGAAAATCACACGTTCTTTCTCATATGCTGATCTTAGCTTAAGTGAGTTTATGTTTATATAAGAGTGGCAATGGATGTTGGTAAATGCTATAAAAGTAGAAAGTAGAGTGTGCGAGGTAAGAAAAGTTGAAGAAGGGAGAGAACAACAAGACACAAGGTACAGGAAAGCAGGAAAGCAGATTATAGGGGATGTGAGATGAAGGATGCAAGAGGATTTGGGGTATGGGGAGGAGAAGAATTAAAACATTTTGCTTGAAAGTCCATAAGATAATCCAATGTAGAGTATGCTGATAAACAGTTTTAGCATCCCTTATAATATTGTGAGGGTCAGATTTTTGTCCAATGTGTACTTTGCATTTTTTCTCCTTTTTTTTTTTTTTTTTTTTTTTTTTTTATTTATTTATTTTTTTTTTTATGTGTATGAGTGTACTGTCTGCATGTAGGTTTGTGAACCCATGTCCTGCAGTGCCGTGGAGGTCAGAAGAGGGTGCCTGATTCCCCTGGAACTGGAGTTAAGGACAGTTCTCAGTCCCCATGTGGGTGCCGGGGATCGAACCTGGGGCCTTCGCAAGAGCAGTTGGCAATTTTAACTGCTAGGCCATCTCTCCAGCCCAGATTCAGTTTTCTTCTACTCTGAGGTAATTTTGATGCAACCCCATTTACTGATTTTGATTTTGTTGACTAAACTTCTTTATCTCATGATTTTTTAAGATTTTCTCATTTAAATTTATTTTATTCTATGTGTATTTTGCTTGGATGAAGTGCACCATATCATGCAATATGGACAGAGATCGGAAGAGGGAATCTGATCCCTGAAACTGGAATTATAGTTGGCTAAGGATGCCATGTTGGTGCTGGGAACTGAGTTCCTGTCATCTGCAAGATAGTTAAATTTCCATAACTGCTGACTCACCTCTCTAGCACCTTATGGACTATTTTTTTTGAGATCTTAATTTTTTCAAGTCAATTTTAAGATTGTTTTCTTAAAATTTTTAATGCTTTCTGACATATATATATGTATATGTATATGTATATATGTATATATGTATATATACATGTATGTAAAATAATATAAAACACATCCTTTGGTGAAATGAAATATCTCTTCATAGCAGCTGGACTTAGATATCTGGTGAGAACATCAAACCTCTCTCAACAAATCAAGCCAAATCCTGTATGACTTCTCAGAATACAGTTTAGTGCACATCTCTAAGATGAATTTAAGGAATCTCCAGAGTGGAGAGTTGGAAAGCCGCCTCAAGTTCCTCTGAAAACAGTGACTTTTTCTATCTTTTGAGATGAAAATTGGCAATGTTAGGACCTAGGGCCCATCTCCTTGAAATGGAAATTTTAAGTAAACAACTACTATTCTTGCTTCCAGACTCTGTGAGAAGATAAGGACCTATGTGTTTTGAAGGCACCTTATTTATCTATTAACATTGACTCCAAGTGTAACAATATGGACTGCTTCTCCCTTAGTGTCATTTACCCAATTGGATCACCTAGCCAGGCCAAATAGCACCCAACCTTCATATGCTTTCCTGTACTTCTCAACCCATGTCGATGTCTAATCTCTAACTTTCTGCATCCATGAGAATGCACTCTGTCCAATTCTTCATCATTCTCTTATTGAAGAACACTTATTCTAGCTGCTTGAACTCATTCATTTATCGTTTGTCATTAGTGCTGTGATGCTACTTTAGGAATCTTGGGCATATTTGCTAACTGTTCTGAATGACTTTAAAACTAACTGTCATTCATTTCTAATTTTTTTTTTTTTTTTTGGTCTTTTTGAGAAAGGGTCTCCCTGTAGCTCTGGCTGTCCTGGAACTCACTCTGTAGACCAGGATGGCCTCGAACTCATAGAGATCCACGTGCCACTGCCTCCCAAGTGCTAGGATTAAAGGCGTGCGCCACCACACCCAGCATTTATTTATTTCTGTTATGTGCATCAATGTACTGTCTGCATGCAAGTTTGTGCACTCGTGTCGTGCAATGCTGCAAAGGTAAGAAGAGGGTGTCGGATTCCCCTGGAACTGGAGTTCTCCTGGAATTGGAGTTTCAGACAGTTCTGGGCCACCATGTGGGTGCTGGGGATCGAACCCAGGTCCTCTGTAAGAGCGGTCAGCACTCTTAACCGCTAGGCCCTCTCTCCAGCCCCTCATTTCTAATTTCTATTGGTAATAAACCAGGAATACCTTGAAGAAATCCCAATCACTTGAACTTTCATGTTTTAGTGGTTTTGTGCTTCTACTTATTATGTAGAAAACTGATTATTTTGCTCATTAAACAGGAAAAATATCAATGCCAAGAGAGGAGCAACTGTTTCTCATGTCAAACTGTGCTTCTCATGTCAAACTGGATGTGTTACAAAGAATCAGAGCAGAATCAGTCATCTACTTAAAAGGAGAGATTGCCTTAAACCTTGTGCATATCCTGGAGCATTTGGTATTCAGGTGCAGCTCTATACCTGGGTGCTGGGAGAGGGAGAATCTAGTCTATTGCTCACATGTTCTTAATTAACTTCCTACATTGATATTTGCTGCAGCTAGGTATAGTGATATGTTCCTACAGTTGCAGGTGTTTGGAGGGTTGGTGTGGAAGATTATCTTGACTGTGTAAATTGGACACCAGCTTAGGTAACACAGTAAAGCCCTGTATTAATTGCTTTTCATGTTGATGATAAAAGCAAATTAAAGAAGGAAGGTTTTTATTAGGGTTCATTGTTTCAGAGTTTACAATTCATGATGCAGAAGTCCTGGTTGCTAGAGCAAGAGATAACTAGTCATACTGGTTAGGATCATAATGAGCATATGAAAGTTGTGTGAATTAAATGTTGTCAGGATTAAACTAATAGTAGATAATGAGTGAAATGCTGTAATCCTAAAGAAATCAGTAGATGTTAAACTTAGCTCAGGAAGCAGCCTGCTCCAGCTCAGGGCTGCTTTAGAGATATGAATTCAGCACTAGGCCAGCCACAGAGGGGCCCAGTGGAGCCCAAAGACTGACCCTACTCAACTGTGGTGGCTAAAGGTGGCATGGACACAAGAACCTGATAACCAGAGCTGGATCCCCAAGCCAGGATCTGGGCATAAACTCATATGAGAATGATAGCCACCAGACCATGCACAGGGCACCCTAGGCACAAGCCTGCGATTAGTACCCGGGACCGGGTTCACTCCTCCTAACTGGTTCCCAGCTACTTAAGCTAGGAAGTGAAGAATGACTTTGTTCTCACTCCTGCTGGGGGGACCTGCTGTGAGATGGCACTGTGAACCTCTCAGCTGAGAACCTGGACATGCACCTCTCATGACACCAGTTTCCCACTGATGCTGCCCAGACAGCCGCCTTCTTTTAGCTCCCTAGCTTGGACCCCCTCCCATGGCTTCCAAGAGGCATGCAGGTGAGCAGCCTTGGGGAGATAGGCTAGGACAGGACAGAATTAGAATTATAGAGTTAACCTGCCTGGGAATTAATAAAATTAGACTGTATTATAATATTCGTGCCTTGGATTCCTTTGGACTTAGCCCATGCTAGTCCATGCTCAAGGGAATACTAGATCTGTAGCCAAAAAACAGAGAGATAATTGCTGGGTCTTGGTTTAACTATTCTCTTTTCATTTCTTTTCAGTATAGGCTCCTGTGGTGGTTTGAATGAAAATGTCCCCCATAGACTTCAAGTATTCAAACATTTTTGTCCCCAGTTGGTGGCACTCTTAGAAGGTGCAGCCATGTTGGAGGAAGTACATCACTGGGGGCAGGCTTAGAGAGTTCAACAAGCCTTGGAGGTCTCCACTTGCTCTCTCTCTCTCTCTCTCTCTCTCTCTCTCTCTCTCTCTCATTTCCTGTGCTCACTGGAAGATGTGAACCTCAGCTTTCTGCTACAGCTCCTGCCACCATGCCTCCCCACCACAATAGACTCTAATTTCCTGGAACCATCAACCTTAAGCCCAAATAAACTCTTCCTTTCTAAATTCCCTTGGTCATGGTGGTTTTATCACAGCAACAGAAAAATGACTAATACAGCCTCCCAGCAAGGGAGTGCGGTGAACATGTATAAGGCAGCTTTGGTGTCACCTGGTTTTTTTTTAGATCTGGTTTCTTTGTTGAGTAAAAAACAACAACAAAAAAAAAACAAGAAGTCTGCAGACACAGCCAAGGTTTAATTGAATCAAAAGTAACACAAGGAATACAGGAGACAGACTGCCTGCAAGGGGATTGATCTGGAGCTGGAGAAGCATCCATGTTGCTGGAGCGTTTGGACTTTTACATTGTGTAGGTTAGGAGATGGAACAGGACTTAGTTCTCCTTTCCACCTTTGAATTAGTCACCAGAAGATGCCTGTTGTTAGTAAATTCACTCAAATGAAGGCAAGAACATGATTGGGTATAGCAAAGCAGGAGAGGTTAACTTTGAATAAGAATCCATAATTGGGCCATTTTGGATGAAAGCAAAAGCAAGTGGGACACAGTAGAATCTATTCAGGGTCCTCCTTCCCTGACTATCTAACTAATATGGAACAATCTCCTATTTTCCTCCAGGTTTCCCTTCAGCTTTTGATAATGGCACTGTGGTATCAGCTGTCTCCAGCCTGGATTGTCAGCTTTTTCATGGCCACAGTGATGAGCACCCCCTTTATATTTTGTCTCTTTAAACAAATATAAGCTCCTGTTTGTTTTCTTAGTTGAACTCTGATATGCATCAGCTCTGGAAGACAAAAATAGTTCATGATAAGAACAGTAGGGTAGAGCCTGAAGAGGTTCTTACACTGCAAGACAAGACAATTCTTATTTTAAAATGGTGCCTTGCATCTTACACTTTTTTATAATTATGTGTTAAATATCCCTTTATGTACCAGTTTAATAAAATAAGTACAGTTAATTTTAGAAGAGAATAACTCAGCATAAGCCCAGGTGTCTGGGATCACAGTTAAGCTTTTAAAAAAAATCACTGTCATCCAAAATAGCAAGGTTAATAATAGGTGGGAGATATGCAGTTATTGGATTTCCATTTGTGATTTGTTTTTGAACTTCAAAACAGCAATGAAGACAATAAAACTATATATAACCTAATCTGTCATTTTCCTATCTAAATCAGTTTCTAATTCATTCTCTAATTGAAGCTAATTGTTTTCAATTTTCCTCTCTGCACACACATATTTATACAACCATTATTCATTCATAAATATGGATACATACTCAAAGCCATGTAGAACTATTCATCACTAAACAATCATTATATTATTGTGTACCTTATAAATTACTAAATGTAAACTCTATTGTCCTACAATGACTATTTTAATTGCTGTTATTCAAGATTAGCCAGGCATGAACAACTATTGTTTAAAAAATAAAGCAAAACCGAATTAAAATGGCTACATTTTAAGTGCCAAACATCACTAACTATAATATATGCCTTGATATTTCTTAAAATATATCAGAGAATACCCACCTAATGAAGAATAATAAGAATATCTTGATAAAAATTTAAAATACAATTTCTAATCAATAACCTATAATATTTTAATGTTTCTGAAAGTGGTCTTCCAGATGCAAGTTCTGGATTTCCTCCAGATTCTATATCAGTGTACATGTTTGGGAGCCACTAACATAGAGAAATGGAATTCATTCATTTACTGCAAATTGTATCTCATTTAACTTTTTTAAAAATTTTATTTATTTCTGTATGTGTATGAATGTACTGTATGCATCCAGGTTTGTGCACCTGTGTCGAGCAATGCCGTGGAGGTCAGAAGCAGGTGTCGGATTCCCCTGGAACTGGAGTTCTCCTGGAATTGGAGTTTCAGACGGTTCTCGGCTGCCATGTGGGTGCTGGGGATCAAACCCGGGTCCTCTGTAAGAGCCGTCGGCGCTCTTAACCGCTAGGCCATCTCTCCAGCCCTGTATCTCATTTAAAAGGATTATACAATGCTTGGCAAATCTAAAAATTATCAAAATGTCTATAGCAATGCTAACAATATTTAGTAAAAAAAGTGTGGCTATAACACTTTGCAATGAAATGCAAAAATTTACTGTATGCTCATCTGCTTATAAAAGTCAGATTAGAAATTTGAAAGGTAGAAAATACAGTGCAACTACATGACCCAGAAGACTGTATCATTGAAAGGAACATAAGAAGAGGGAGAGGTGTTTCAGGAGTTAAGATCACTTGCTGAACAATCACAAAAAGGACCAGATTTTGGGCCCCAAACACACACATAATATGTGGCTATTCTTTAAAGTCCTATCTATACTTCCAGCTCTAAGGGCCACTATGATCTCTTCAAGCTTGGACCAGCACTTAGAGATGTGCACCTGCATACAATGTGGTCAGAGACTTACACACACATTTGAATTCAATCATCTCAATAAATTTAAAAATGGAACATAGAATGGGACATTAAAAAACTAATAAGGCCCATAATTAAATAGAATGTTCTATTTGAATCGGTATCATTAGTACAGAGCATATAAATTTTACTCTTGGATTTATTTTCTTCTGCCTAAGGACTATAGAATCTGAATTTCAACAGAAACAGCTCTTGTTTTACATCAGCTTTCAGTTTTACACTATTCCTGGTAACATAGCTAAATAGCATTGAACCTTTAGTTTGACCTTTTATTTGCCCATTATTTTTCCTAAAAGATAAAAGTGAAACAAAGCGAAACTTTAAACGAATTCTAAATGAGATATATTGCAGTGTGTTACATAGAAGTAAGGTTTAACCATGTGCTGATGGCTTGCAAAATGACCTGAGAATGCTCCCAAGCTTTATCTTTTTTGACCAAACCAATCTTCTGTTGACATACTTCATTTTAATAATATGGCACTAATTCTAACTATTAAGATGAGGACTGAGGACAGTCATTTGAAATGAGCATTCATTTCCACAGTTAATGTTTTTTTCCTCCCCTGTTCACCTGGATTTCTCAGAAATGCTGCCACATATCAGAAATGTTTTCTGTGATAAATATTTAAACCATTTAGCATAAAATAGTGTGACTTACTGTTTATTCTACTTAATAGAAGCTGTTTCTAGTTGTGGAAACTGAGCATTGAATGGCTGAGCCATCTCTCCAACCCCTGGCATATACGAAATCTCAACATTATATTCAGATAAACAAGGCCAGCATAATGCTAATTCCAGCTGACAGGCCAAACTTTACAGGGGCATTTCACAAGGTCCCACCCCTCCGTTCAGAGCTATTGATTGTTAGTGGCTGCTGAGAGAAGGAGGACCAGTTTTTACCAGGAGCATTTCCCCAAGAGGTTGGCTAATCCCAATTGTCAACATTAAGCACAAATATATGCAAGTACCATGAAGTGACTCGGCCAGATATATATGCAAAAATAACAATGAAAGAAGGGGTTGTGAATGTGAGAAAGTATGGGAGAATGGGAATATTTGAAAGGGGAGTGGAAGGGGTGGAAATTGTGTAAATATAGTACTAATATATGAAATTCTCAAATAAATTTTTTAAATATAGGTTGTTACCAGGCGTGGTGGTGCATGCCTTTAATCCTAGCACTTGGGAGGCAGAGGCAGGAAAGGAGATCCTGTCTCAAAAAGACATCTATATATATATATATATATATATATATATATAGGAGAGAGGAGGGAGATGAGAAGTATGAGAGAGAAGAGAGAGAGAGGTTTTATTCTTCTGCTGTTTCAGATCCTTGGCAAGGATTTTTTTATTTGAAGACTTTCCCGTGTACTGGAGCCAGTGGGTGAATTCCAGATTTTAAAAGGCCCCACAAAGAAGGACTTCACTATGGCAGCAAAGATGGTCCTCCATAGCTCTAGTTGAGACAAAACACTTGAGTTGAGAATTAATAAAGAGTAATGAATTAAACATTGCTATTCAAACATTTAAGAATATTGCTAGAAATGGTGATGAAGACAGCATAAAATGTGCATATCAAGTTAAATTTTAGAGAGAAAATTTGAAAGGTACTTTAATTAATTGGAATTGAATATGTTTCTGAAAAATGACAGACATTAAACATTACACATTACACATATTGAGAAAAATGTTATATAAATCTGAATTAAGTTGACCCCCAATTTGACTAAACTAATATTTAATAGGTAATCTTATTAGGAAATGATAAAAAGGAACAACTTGTTGACTTTTTGTAAGAGATAAGTTCCCTACCTGTAATTATTTTTAAAGCATACACTAAATGGTGAGCCGGGGTTGGATGGATTGCCCAGGCTTCAGTAGCCTCCCTGCTCTTGCAGCTGTCGTGTTGGATGACTCACAAAGCCCTGTATGTGCAGTTCTATGGGATCTGATTCTCTCTCTCTCTCTCTCTCTCTCTCTCTCTCTCTCTCTCTCTCATCTCTTTCTCTCATAATTAAAAAAATAATTCTAAAGAAGTGGTAAGCTTATATGAGTAGGTCAATGAAACTCCATCATTTGTTGGTTAGGGAATGGCTCCACTGCTACAAGTACCTGTATATAGATATTTTTTGCATTTGAATAAATAATTTAATACTTCATGATACTTTGTAACATGTCAATTTTGTACAGAAGATTTTGGTTCTTTTCTAGGCATAGAATACATGTAAATAATTTGCTTTCTTCTTAATATCCTCAAGCACAATGTAGATAATGATGTTAAGATGAATCAATATTTAATTAAAGAATTTAATAATAATTACAAAATATAGAGTTGTAACAAATGTGGGTTCCTAATCACTAAGAGAGTTTTAATGTATGTATAAACATATGTTTATATTTGTATATATACCTGTATAGACACATATATTTATATATCCATACTCTTAATACATTGAATTTTCCATGAGAACACAGAAATGAACTACATACTTCAGTGACTTTAAGAGGACTAATCAAAGGCCCTGGATAATAGGTACTTCCAATTGGAAAGGATAGGACATTCTTAGAGGGCAAATGATTTTCATTCAATTTGTACTGGTTCAAAGCACCTAAAGTCACTGAGAAATACTGTACTAACTGACTAAAAACAAAATATTTTGTAATCGTATAGAGACTTCTCAATTTCTTCAAATCACTGATTTTTAGATTGTAGAAAAATCTGTCAATTATATATTCTATAAGAAATGTTAAAATATATTTAATAGCAGCCAGGAGTGGTGGCACATGCCTTTAATCCTGGCACTTGGGAGGCAGAGGCAGGAGGATCTTTGTGAGTACAAGGCCAGCCTGGTCTACAGAGTGAGTTCCAGGACAGCTGGAGCTACAGGGAGACCTGTATTCAAATTCTATCCAGTGCTCTTAACCACTGAGCATCAATGTGACATTTAATTTCTAAAATGTCCCTTGTAGACTATTTTCTATAGTGTTCTTATAAAAGTCAAGCACTGTTCATTTTTTAGATAATTGAGGCAATTTTGTTGAAAATAAAATAAGAAATTGAAAGTCTTTAAGCAAAATGAAAAGAATGCCCACATTCCAATATTCTTATCTAGTAAAAGTGGTATTTTAATTTTTATAAACAACAGATGGAAATTTTGTTTTGTGGCTTTTTTTTCTGTATTGAAACTATTTTTTAAATATTTTATTGATTTTTTTTATTTTATGTGTATGTGTGTATTGCCTGCATTATGTAAGTGCATCCATGAAATGCAATGCCCAAGGAGTTCAGAAGAGGGCATTTGGTCCCCTAGAGCTGAAGTTAAGGTCAGTTGCTAACTACCCTATGGTTGCTGGGATTTGGATCCACCTAGTGATCTTAACCACTTGAGCCATTTCTCCAGCCTCTCTATATTTAAAATATTGTAGCAAAAATCCAAGAACATATTTCTATATTCCTATAGTCTGCAATATATCTTCATCACACAAATTATGTTTTACAGGATTAATGGATTTATTTTAGCTTTGCATTTTAGTTTTTGATTCTAATATCAATGCAATAAGATTATCAGACAATATTCCTAAACTATTATACTGGTTTCACACCTTTGTTTAATAAGTGGGTAAGTTGAAATCACATTAATTTTATTTACATCATGGATTTTAGGTGTACATGTGACTATCTTTATTGTGTGTGAGCACATCTGTGTTACATGTTTGCGCATCCACATGGAGGCTAGTGATTGATGTCAGAAATCTTTAACTCAGTCATACTTCTCTTTTACTATTTGAGAAAAGGTCTCATTCTGAACCTGGTGCTCAGTGATTCTTCTAGCCTGGATTACCCACCAGCCCTGTGAATGTTCCTATCATTGCCTCCCAGTGTTGAGATTACAGGCACTTCTACACCTGGCTTTTGATGTTTGGATGCTGGGGATTGAACTCAAGTCCTTATGCTAGAGTTGCAAAATCTTTGTTTCCTATTACCTTTTTGTCTGGTTTCTTTGGTCTTTTTTTTTTTTTTTTTTTTTTTTTTTTT